>JAVYIG010005981.1:0-126317 GCA_035222895.1 Strongylocentrotus droebachiensis | reverse complement strand
TAGATTATAGGTATACATGAGTTTCATGCCTAGAATATAATGATTGGGGAGGAGGGGGGTAAATGATATCCGAGCCCCGCAATAAGTATCGGGGGCGGCTCAATGATATCTGAGCCCCACTTAAAATATTGGGGGGCTCAATAGTATCTTAGCCCCCTAAGGACTCAATGATATCTAAGCCCCACCAAATTTTTTTTTTTTTTTTTTTTTGGGGGGGGCTTAATGATATCTATAAGCCCCGCCAAAAATATTGGGGGGGGGGGGGGCTCAATAATATCTGAGCCCCCCCCTCCAATATTTTTTTTTTTTTTGGGGGGGGGTGGGGCTGTGCCCCCCAAGCCCCCCCCCCCCCCCCCCGGTTCCTTAGCCTATGTACAGGTCTACTTTTTGAAACTTAAAGGTAATACAAAGTTTTGGGAAATTTTGAAAATTGGGTGGATAGTGAATCTTTACAATTTTGGTATATTTGGATGCCCCTGTGGATGTATTATAAGCACTTAAAAAATTAACCCCTAAAACACTTCTGTTTTCGAGAAATATTGAATATAAAAATTTACCGGTGCTCCCGATAAATTTTGATATTTTTCAAATAGCGCCTACGGCCGTACAATGGTAGCTGCGACCATGAAACTCTCAGAATATGTAGTTGTGATATATAATTTCCAAACGGGAATAGCTAAACGGTTGATTTTAGTCAAGAAATTTTGTTTCATAGCTAAATGATATCTTGACCTTGAGAGGGAGCTATACAACATAAATAGTTTATTATTTATAATTTCATAACTTTAGACTCGATTTCAACCGCGACAACGATCAATGAATATTGCAGAAAAGTATATGCTTCCAATATGTTAATTTGAACCAAATTCATGACCCTTTACCAAAACTTTGTAATACCTTTAAAGGGATTGGGTAACTTTGTCTCAGGTTCTGAAACAAAATCCTGAAATGATAGTTAGGGGCTAGTTCTGATCGGAAAACGACCCAAATATCGAATGGCTAGCTGCCCCCAGGGCCTCGTCCTATATACGGATCAGGGGAAAAATACTTTAAACATTTCAGGGGCTACTTTTATGACTTTCGGGGGCTCTTTTGAGCATTTCGGGGGCTAATTCACCCCGAGCCCCCGTGTATTTTTTCCCCTGATACGGATAAGTGAGTGCTCTGATGGGTCCACTTCTAACTCGTGTTTTTAGCCCTTCTTTCTTTACTTTTTCCTTTCCTTTCCTTTTTTTTCAAAGAGGGGGGAGGGGGGCGGGTCCGTCGCCCCCCCCCCCGTATATCCTCGCCTGAGTGACACCCAGTCACATAAACTAACCATATTTATTACCGAACCAAAAAAATGAGAGAAAGAGCCCCTCGACACCATATAGGTGTAGGTATTCAGCCAGTTGCTAACCCCCCCCCCCCCCCCCCCCCCCCCCCACCAAAATAAACTTTAAAAGTGAATTTTGTTGTTCTAATTTGAATACCAGTGATTTACAGATGTTGCTGAAATGGCCTAATTTTCCGGGATTTTTCCTCACTATTTAGTAAATTTAACTTTTATATGCGTTTGTTGGAGAATGAAAAATATCAAAATGTACAGTCAGGCAAGAAATGTGCTTATTTACTATTTAGAGGCCTACATGTCAGGTCCCCACGGAACGGCGGGCTTGGGGGCTCAAGCCCCCACCCCCCACACTTTTGAAAAAGTATATTAAAGAGAATTAAATAGAAAGAAATAGAAAAGAAAGTATGCTCATGTGACCGTAATTAAATGCCCATTACCCCCTGAGCTTCCGGGGGCCCTGCCCCCTGGACCCCACCTTGGGACCTAAGGCTGGCCCCTGGATGCTAATCTGACCTTAATTTAAATGCCTAAAACCCCCTGCGCTTCCGGGGGGCTCCGCCCCTTGGACCATACGCCAATTAGTGAACTGCCAGTGTCATGAATAAGGTATTAAAATATGCTCATCTGACCGTGATTAAATGCCCCTACCCCCTGAGCATCCGCCAATTTGTGCTACGCTCTACCTTATCTTATATACTCTAGCCTCCCCCACTCACTTTCAACCCCATTTTTAATTATTTTTATTTCCCATTTAACTTCTTCATTAAAGTGACTCGGTAACATTGTTGAAGGTTGATGAAAAAAATTGCTTAATTTTTGTATAAAATGTTACTTACTATATTCCTTCTAATATAGTAACCCTCTGACATGCAAAAAATCCTGAACAAATTCTCAAAACCACAAAGATATCTATGGTTTTTCTTTGAAGGCGTCGATGTGATGCACCCTCTAATAGTGATTAACAGTAAATTCTTCCAACCATTTTTGAATTTTCCCAACCGTTTTTCCATGAAAAAAATACATAAAACAGGCTATAAAAATCTGTCAACACTTAACTGTCTGGAATGGAATGTAGAGCCATTTTATTGCTTTGTGACGTTTTACATTCACCAAAAATGTAATTAAATTGTCCTTGTCTTGATGCTGAACAGGCTTTGACAAGTAGCAGAATAGAAGTAAAATAATATAGTTGGGAGAATTAAGGAATCGATCAGATCAGTTTTTCCCAATTTGTACCATGAATAATGATCCGTTTTCACTCAAATTGTCAGATTATCTTTAATTGTACATCTAGCATTGAAGTCACTACCTTAGCACCACTATCTCTCATCTGAACAATGTTACAAAGTCCCCTTTAAAGCCTGTATCACGAGTATATACTAGTAGTAAGTTGGTTGATGTACGAAGCCACTCACAAAAGTATAATCGAATTACAACAGTTGTGGGGCCGATATCACGAGTATGCCTTCATAGAATAAAGATTTTAAAGAAAATATTCACTTCTACTTTCAAAAGGACTGGCCCATTTGCCTTAAAAAAATGTAGGAGGTTATTGTTATGTAATTTCTAGAAAAAATGTCAACCACATGATTTACAATGAGTCTAAATACATTGATTTGCCGAGTTGCTTCCTTTTATCAAATATACACGTAAAACAATGGGGGGACAGACTGTGCGGATATCAAACCGCACGGATCGTCCCTCGGACGATCCGTGCGAGTCACGGACGATCCGTGCGAACAGAAAACCCGCATATTATGTCCGACGGACAAACGAAACTGGTAGGACAAACGGCGCGGTCACACCGGCACCATACTCTCAGCGATTCGCATAGAGACAGGTTGTGTATAGACTGTAGCACAAACACATATTTGTCATAGGTTTTACATGTGTAGGCTTTAGTGAAAGTTGTCGTTGTTGGAATTTACTTTCCAGAATGACCAGGATGGAATTTATTTTTTGTTATATAATAATAATAATAATAGATCACATATATAACGCGCATAATACATTGTTTCTTATATCTTTCATTTGTTAGATATTTCACTTGAAGATGAAATCAAACCTTCATAACAGCTTACTGTTGTTATTATTTAGCTCGTTATTATCTAAAACTGAAGACATTTCACGAAAAGTCTTTGAGGGCCTACAGAAAATGTACATCATAATGAGAAAGATTATTGTCGAGCATGTGTACTGGATTATATTTTCATTGACATTTCTTCTGTGATATATTTCTAAATGGAAGTGGAAATGTGATCTCAAACATTACAATTCACCGTTACCAGAACTCAATCTCATTCATAATGTTCTCATGGACGAATAAAAATAAACCTCAGCTGAGATAGATGTTTGTCAAAACTGTACCGACAACGAACAACTATAATTCTATAATTTCAGAAGAAGACTTCTGATATTCAAGCAAATTCCAGAAATGGATGTGCTGCACTCTTAGTCGATTCGGATCATTTAGTTTAATTAAGTTTCATTTCAATATTTGGTTTGAGCTAGAACGAAGTATAACATGAGCTGAGCCTCTTCTTTTAGGAAAAAAAGATTCAACTGAGAGCAAAGGATTTGATTTGGTGCAAAAGAAGACAGAGAAAATATTATATGTATTGCTCTCATGGTATTCCGACCGTATATGGGATAAAAATCAAAATCAAAACACGTCAGGAACTTTCAGGAATTCTTCTTCATTCTATTTTTAAATCCGAAAATTGATATTCCGAAACAATTTTTATGGTGTTCAGAATTCTAAAAGTTCATCATACATTTTAATTTGATTATAATTTTAGGAGAAGGCTTTTAATTGTCAACGAAACACGATAAATGGATGTCCTGTAATTCAAAAATTAACTTAGTATCATCCACTTCAATTCAGTTTTACTTCATTACAATCTTTAGTTGAGCTAGAACGAAGTATATCATGAAGCTGAATCTCTTCAACCTAAACGTGGCTTAAGGAAATAACTGCGAGAAAGGTATCAAAATAGCACTTTAATGTTAACGATGACACAAATAATAATGATAATGTTAATGATAACGATAGTAATAATGATTTGGTTTTATTTACCAAGGGTACTATACCAGTTACAATACCTCTCTTCCTGCGGACCCTGTAATTAGTATTACCCGATTTACCCCAGCAATATACCACAATGCACCCACTACATTTTTATGACTCACCCGGATTAGCTTGGTCAGTAGTAGGGTTGTAAACTTCCGTAGTTGTTGGCTTTTCTTCTGCAAAGTATGATGACAGGAAAAAATGAAACACGACGGAAACAAAAGGCATTTTTTCTATTTAAACTTTAGATCTATACTTACTACAGTATGCCTTTTATTCTGAACCACGTACTTGGCGGGTCGACGCTTTAGACAATACAGCAGTCAAATACTAGTTCAATCTACAATTTCGAGAAAAGATGTGTTTTAATATATATTTTCTTCAATTTATGACGGAACTCCTATTCAAATTCAAAAGAGACTCATCAATTAGGCCTACCATCATTTAACTTCAAAAAGAAATTTCTTCCTGTTTACTACGAAGGTTCATGTACCATATTATTACCCCGGTTTCAACTGAGCTACCATGATAAAACGCTTAGTCATTCTGGAATTTTCCTCCTACCGAATACCTTTTTACTTCATCTGGGTGGAGCGTGATTCTAGTGATTCTAGCTTTCCAATTGCAATCAACGGTCCACCCGTTACTAATCCAGTCAAAACCCAACCCCGGGTCTAGGATCACGTTTAACGGAGGAACAAGGTAGACCTCGGATTACTTCATTATAGTTAATGCACCATATTTTGGACAAATGCGGATTAAACATTTAAATATAATTTGGGTCATCGTGTTTTTAAGATTTACCCCATGCCACTCTCATGACGGTGTATTCGAATTGCGAATCATATACAAACCTCGATACGCATGTATGCCGATTGGATTTTGGAAAGTTCTGTCGTAGTATAGACCGTAACCGCTGCTACTGTCGGTTGAAGTTACACCAATTTCACCATAATCCCACTCCGCATTCGTCCATATTATACTGTCGTCGACGACCGTTAGGTCGAAAGGAACAATCGACGATGACCACAGATGAATCATTCTGTTGTTGCCCTTAAGGTCGACGGACTCGATTTTACCGGTTCCAGAGTCGCACCAGTAGACCCGCGAACCTGGGCATTGATTCACGAAGCCGTCATAAGTACATGTTCACCGACATCTTATTGAAACGTGTCTCAATCTTAATACACACATTCTAATGGGATGCCAGCGATCTTGCATGACGGTTTCGCGAAACGACGACTTGATGGTTAATATACATATTAATTAAATTCATAATTACTGATACGTTATTGTTTACTCTGAGTGGGATATCCAGCATAGGGCGGATAATGGATGTGTCGTGAATTAATACTGAAAAACAAAATTCTTATCTGCTTGAAAGGATTTACTATAGATATTTCAAGAAAATCATTTGATCATTATTTTGAAAGAGTGTCATAACTGACCTAAAATATCATAACCGCCTAACCTGTATTTGTTAAAAAATTCCGCCATCTTCACTGAAACAATTCAAATGTTTTGTGATCACTTGGTAAAGCAAACATCTTCTATTGCTCGTAGGCTTATTACATGGTGTATGTACACATTCACTAATATTAGGGACTTTCAAGGCAGTGCATTAAAAGGACGTCGATCGTAGCAATCCCCATTGTCTTCGTGCGAATCTAAAAGTCCCTAATGATGTATGTTCTTTATCTTTTGCATGTATTTGTTCCTTATTTCATCTATTTCATTCTATAAACGTGATGTATTTATTTCTTGTCATTATGTATTTTGTTGAATATGACTGTAACGCCAGTGGATTTTTTTTTTCTATGTAACTTGTTTGCAAAGACCAAATAAAATATGTTGTATCTTGTATCTTGTATCAGGAAAATTACCAATAGGACAATTATTCCCCGAGGACAATTACCCCCGGAAAATGATCCCTTAGGTCTATTATCCCCCGGACAGTCACGACTTAAGACAATTACCACTCAGGAGTTGTTTTTGTTTCGTTCAAAGTTGTTTTTGTTTCGTTCAAAGTTGTTTTTTGACATTCAGCGTCAGCCAGAAATAGTTAAGAAAAATAGGCTTGCAACGAAAAGTAACGACTACGTGTCACGTTCACGTTTTGCGCTGTTTCGTAAATAGGTGATTCTAATTTACGAAGTTTAGGGCCTACCATTCGTTGTTTTCCACGCCGGTGAAACACGAATGATCACGTCTACCAAAACGTGACGTGAGTGTTTAATCTTTATACAAAGTGAGAATGTAAGTATACTCTGGGATGATTATAAGTATAACTTTTCAGCTGTTGTGATTTCAGCTAGTATAGATCTAGACTCTGTAATGGCATGCGATACACTATCTACGGCTACGCGGCCATGGCTTTGCCACTGCAGTGGACACTGAGCATGCATTTGTGCATGCATGCATTGGCCTAGCTACCGGACTAGCCTGGCCGAGCTTCCTGGGTGAGACAGGGTGAAAGTAAAACTGTTGATGGCCTGGCCTAGTGTTTCATAAAGATGCATGTTCGTAAATTTATGCAAGACTTTTTGAACGACTGGAAGTGGAATATGGCAAGCCAAATGGGTGTCTCATTCATTTTTAATCGCATTATTTAATCATTAATGATTAGCTAAAGTTGAAATATGCATGTCATTACAGAGTCTATACTAGCTGAAATCACAACAGCTGAAAAGTTATACTTATAATCATCCCAAAGTATACTTACATTCTCCCTTTGTGCGGGTTAAGGGGTGGAGCCCTCAGAAGCTTAGTGGTTTTAGGCATTTAATCACGGTCAGATAAGCAAATTTTGACACCTTATTATTTGTGACAAAGGCAGGTCACTATATTTTCTTTCTTCCTTTATGAATTTGTCATTTTCCGACAAACGCATACAAAATTATAATTTACTAAACATTGACGAAAAATCTCGGAAAATGATGTAATTTTAGCAACATTTGTAAATCACCGGTATCGAATTAGAAATAAACCACGTTTTAATTATATTTGGGGAGCATCTGTCACCCCCCCCTCCCAAGCCCCCTCCCCCCATCAGTATGCCAGTGTCCCCCCGATTTACACCTTGTCGGCGAGAAAAATCGTAACTGATCTCCCCTACCTTTCTTCTTTCTCTTTTTTCTTTCCCTTTCTCTCCTCTTTTTCTTTCCTTTCCCTTCCTTATCTCTGTTTCAGGTTTGCAAGGGGGAAGCAAGGGCCTTTCGGCCCCCCGATCCACACGTTTTTGGTGGGATTAATCGCAATTGTTCTCCCCTTCTTTTCACCCTTTTCTTTTCTTCTTCCTCTTTTTTGTTCCCTTTTAGCTCTCCTCTTTCCCTTTCACTTCTCTCTCTCCTTTTTTTTTTTAGGGGGGGGGGGAGCAAGGGGGTTTTGCCCCCCCCCCCCCCCGAACTACAACTTGTTGGCGGGAACTTGAAACTGATATCCCCCTTATTTTCTTCCCTTTATGTTCTCTTTTCCTTTTTTCTTTCCCTTTCCTTCCTTCTCTTTTATTTTTTATGTGGGGGGGGGGAGAGGTAACAGCTGGGAGGCAAGGCCCTTTCGGCTTTATTTTAGTTTATATTTTTACATTTTATTGTACATTATACAATTTTTTACATTTTATTTCAGTACAAGAAGTAATCGTAGTAGTATTTGTTTCATCCATTTACTGAATTAGTCGAGCATACATATACGCAGAGTAAACCACAAAGTTACACAACAGATTCTGGCCTGAAGCAGCTTTTTTGCCATTAGTCTCTTTTCAATGACAATTTGCATTATTTTTGTATACGCCAGCGTCACTTTACGTGAGCTTTCGTAGATTGCATATAACAAATCAACAAATTGTTGGGTCACATAACCCAACACTTTGTAGATTTGGGTGACCTGTTTCACGAAAGGGCGCAAGACGTGAACGTGATACGTGATACGTGACTGTTCGTTGCAAGCCAGAAAAATAAGTGTTACTAACTGTAATTTTCTTCACAAGAATGTGTGCGATAGTGTGTGTGTGTGTGCGTGCGTACGTGAACGGATGGCAGTCCTTATTTTCAAATGTAAGAAGAATGAAGAGAGAAGGTATAATAGTAAGGAGAGCAGCAAGAGACAGGTATTATATCATATAAAGAACATATCATATTTCATATATATACATGTCATTTAAATAGTGCTAGCGATGGCAATCATGCACATACATATGCATTTGCCATAACGATTTACCGCAAGGATAAGGGTATTTATTTATCACCAAGTTCCATGGTAATTGTGACGATGGGTGGTCATTAATCCGGGGGATATTCTCTAGAAGGTCTAATTGCCCAGGGGTGATTGTCCTCGGGGTCATTGTAACATATTTGATAGTGTATTATTATTTTTAAAGTGATTATTATGGTGGGCGGAGGCATGTTTTCAGGTTGTCCGTACGTCCGTATGTCCGTCCCGGTTTCTTGAGATATGAACTTCAAACTTCATGATATTAATATGTATCTCCATAGGAAGACAATCTGATTACATTTTGGAGTAACTAGGCCAAAGGTCTAAGGTCATAGAGGTCAACTTATGAAATTCCAGGTATTGGCCTAGTTCTCGCGATATCTCAAGAACCACTAGATATAAGAGGCTTAAACTTGGTGATAATATGTATCACGGTAAGAAGACAATCTGATCAAATTTAGAGTTACAAGGTCAAAGGTCACAGAGGTCAAGTTCTGAAATTATATGTTTTAGGATTTAGTTGATATTGATATTCATCGTGACAAGTCACGAATAATTCCATCCATTTCCTATACTGAATTTTAGGCGGAGGCATATAGGAGACGCAGTCGCATGGGTCTTGTTATGATTCATATTGTATGTAACCAACCAGGAAATGAGCCTTTGAATTTGTTTTGTAATTGTTTGACTTTCAATTTGATCCTTACTGTCAGCATTAAGTGCCAACCCATTGGGATACACGATGTCAGAGTTGACAATGACGTATCTGTCCCCGCCATCAAGATTGGCCCTCTCGATTCGACTTGGGTCATACCAGTTTGTCCAAAACATCAATCTGTATGAGGGTGGAGAATAAAAATGATAATGATAACAATACTACTACTAATAATAATGACCACTATAATGATAATGAATTTAATAATAATACTAATAATAACAATAATAATAATAATAGTAATAATAATAATACTATAGTCCTACAACAACAACTTTACTTCTCCTGATAATGACAAATATAATAATGAAATTGAATGTAATGATAATAACTAAACATGCAATCGTGTCACAACGATATGCGTGCAATGACGTCGTGACATGTCAAGCGAAAGAGCTTATCTCGGACTATCCAGAGCAATTTGTAAGAAGTATGTAGCTTGTTTTATAGGGGAGATAGGTAGGGCGAAAGAAAGGCATAACAACGGCCAGAAACGGACAAAATAGAAGTTCACGCATGAGTGATTCCGGAGAACGAACATTTTAGTGACCTTGTTGGGATGCTAGAGGCAACGCCTTAGAAATTTAAAAGGAATTGAGATAGAGGAAAGGACCTAAAAAGGGCTCGAAAGCACTGCGTGCAAAACGAATGGGATTGTGGTAAATGAAGAAAACGTGATGACGCGATGCTGTGGCACTAACGGCCGTCCATACTTGCATAATCACGCATATTATAAAATGGCGTCTAAAATGGCCCCCTTGACCAATTTCCAAAATCCGGCTTCGAGTTGCCCTGCGTATTGCAACTTAAAAATGTCACTGCAAAATTTCAAGGAAAACAAAACCGTTAAGGGGGCAAAATGCCGTCTGAAAAAATGACGTCTTTGCCGATACGTGTTATAATTGGGCGGAATCTCAGCAGAATTCGTATAGTGACCCTTGTTCAAATGCGATTTACTCAACAATAACTTCTGTGATAACATATAACGTATTTGATATCATTCGAAAGAACCCTTTGGCATCTGCGTGCAATGTGTTGCACGCATTTAACGGACTGTTACGTAATGCATAACAAATTCATCATTTTGGACAATAATTTTGCGCTGACGTCATACAATTTTACCAAACTTTGCAGAAAGTTGTCACGTACTTGGATACATGTGTATGCCCAGTTTCATTGACGTAGGCTTAAGGATCGTCATTTTAGACCAAGTTAAAAGTTATTTTGCAATTTTCTTGGAAATGGCGAATTTGGAGGGCAATTTTCTCAAATTTGGTCAGAGTTAGGGTATTTAATTTTGTACTTGGCTGGAAAGGGCATATCTTAAAGTATCAAAAAAGGGTACGGGTTTGGCCAGAAACGATGGAGATACGGCCACACAAAGAATGCCAATTCTAAGAACTTGAGAGGGCGCTATTTATTTTTTTGCATATTCATTGGAGCGTTAAATTCAGCATGGCTTTGTGTAATTATGAGATAAAGATAGTGCAAGAAATTGAGACGAAACGGAAATGGTATGAGAAAGTTATGGCAATTTTAGATTTTGAGGGGTCCATTTTCGGATTTGAATTTGCAGTGCGAAGATGGCATTTTGAAGGTCAAGTTAAAAAGTCGCAGATGAAAGCACATATCTTGGACTATTTAGTGGAATTTGTTAGAACTCTGTAGGATCTAGGATAGTGGAGATAGGGAGGAAGAAAGAAAGGCCTTAAAACGGACCAGAAACGGACAAAATGACGCCTGGACGGTTATGCATGAGTGATTTCGAAAATGTAATGTAGTGACCTTGATGAGATGTTAGAGACTATGCCTATACAATTTGAAATGAAACGGACATGAGGAAAGGGCATAACCAGTGATAACAAGCACTACGTGCAAAACGAATGCGATTTCCCGACGAAGACAACAACAAAAACACGGAGAAGAAGAATTAATGGGGCAGAATGTGAACGAAAACAAGGCAATTACTATATTCGTCATTGCAATAATAATAATGATAATAATAATAATAATATAATAATAATATTAATAATAATGTAATGATAATAATAATAAAAATAGTAACAATAATAACAATAATACTGATATATACTCCTTCAACAACGACTAAAACAATTACTAATTCTAAAACAACTATTACTACTCCACTTCTACTACCACATTTACCACTACTAGTACTGTTGTTTACCATATGAAGCCTCAAAAACTCCAATGATGTTCTTCCTGAGGGCCCTGCAAGTGACAGCAACTGCCAGGTACCCATTTACACCCGAGAGTGGCAAATGTGGATTAATAACTTTCCAGAGGTGGTTGAAATTAAGATTTAAGTGAATTTAACTACTAAATCACAACAACTCATACCCTTTACATCTCTGTGGAAATTCATAGAAATAGATGATCGAATAAAGAAGTTGAAAGGGTATTAATAACAAAAGGGGAATGAATGAAAAATATAAACATTTAAACGTTCAAATCAACCCGTTCGTGTACCATGTTTTATCATTGCAGGCATAGGAAATGTCCGAAAACCTTAAACGTGTGACACATTAACTTTTCATCTTGGAATATGCACAGTGTAGATGGAGTCAATAAATACTCGAAAGATAATAAGGCTCAGCACAGCCAAGTATAACTCGGTGATTTTATCGCTTATTTGTTGAGCCACAGTGAAGTTATTTTATAAATCAGCCAAGTCGGTTTTCCTTTTCCGAATTCTTTCATTAACAATACATGAAAATATCATCCTTTTTTAAGCCAAAAGAGCATTAACTAATAAATTAACATGAGCTTAACGCCCTTCTTTCTCCGAAACAGATGATGTGAACATCACACCAGGACAATTGATGAATGCAGAGGAGTGGGAAGGAGACAATGAGTCAAAGATTGACAGACGGGGAAAAGGAAAGGGAAACAAAGGGATAATGAGAGAAAAAGAGAGATTGGGAGAGAGAAATGGAAACAAAGGGATAAAGAGAGAGAAAGAGAGAGAGAGATTGGGAGGGAGAAAGGGAACCAAAGGGATAGAGAGAGAGAGTGAGATTGGGAGAGAGAAAAGGAAACAAGGGGATAAAGAGAGAGAGAGAGAGTGTGTATGTGTGCGTTTTGTGTGCGTGTGTGTGTGTGTGTCTGTGTAGAGAGAGAGAGAGAGAGAGAGAGAGAGGGGTTAAAATACATGTATTTACCCTTCTCCTTTGTGTACAATGATTGCGCGTGGATAGGGTAGATCGGTATTGATGAGAATTTGCTGAGAGGATCCGTTGAGATTAGCCGACATGATTCGGTCTAGGCTTCGGTCTGTCCAAAAGACTTTACCACGACTCGTATCCAACGCTAGGTCCTCTGACCCTGTGAAAGAAAACAATTACATGATAACTATCAGGGATGACAAAGAGAAGAAATGGAGAAGAAACAAGAAGAAAGATGAAGAAGAGGACGGTGGTTATGATGTAGATGACATAAAGGATCAAGTCCAAGAGATAAAGAGCGCCAAGAAGGCGAAGATAAAGAGGGAAAAGAAGACGAAACAGAAGAAGTTATAAAGATCGTCAAAAGCAAGAATAGCAGCAGCATACAAAATGGAAAAAAAAGGGAAAAAAGGGAGAAGGAGGTGAAGCAAAGAAGTCGAAAATTATGAATGAAAAGTAGAAAGAAAGAAAAAGGAGAAGTAGAAGTCAACGTGGAAAGAAGAAGAAGCAACAACAATAAATAAACAAACAAAACTAAAACGATACAAAACTCAAAACAAAGAAACAAACGAAACGGCGAAATGTAAGTCATATTATTAAACAACTGTTTCTTATTTCTTACAAAGAATTTTTAAATTGAAATGCAAATCATAAAAAGGAAAACAAAATCTTAGCCCATGAATACTCACAGCCGACATTGGCGATCACGCTTTGCATAGTGCCATCGATATTCGCGCGTCGTATGGATCCTGACCGTTCGGTCCAGTACACCATGCGATTATCGGGATCGTAATCGACGCCCATCGGTTCAATGACGGAATGTATAGGCAAAGCATCGAAGGTTAAAGAGTCGAGACTGTCGTTGGAAAAGTCGGCCATGAATATTTCACGTATAGATCTGTCAGCAACAAATACCATCGCCTCCGCTGTAATGAGAAAAATACAAAAAACAAACAAAACATGGAAAAAGTTTATTTTACTGCATGTAGGCTACAGTTTAAAATGACATTGAAGATGTCTAAATAACAAGGTCGTGCTTATTTGATTAATTGTTTCACTTATTTAAAACACCGTTGAAATCCGGTTCAGCGTAAAAGTTGCGCTTGATCGGGTTTGATCACAAGTCCTTAAATCAAAATCCCATCTCTTTGGTACAGACTTGCGATTGGTATAAAGTTAGAAAGGCGATCATGATGACCATGATCTGAATATTAATTTTTCGAGCGAGCGAAGCAACGAGCAAGAATTGTAAGATTTGTGAGGTCCCAGTGAGAAAAATTACATTTTTATAAAGAAGACAAAAACAAACCCTGATGCGTATTAAGCACAATCTAATGAAGAAAGACTGACAGGTTCCCGTATAAGTAACATAATTATAACATTATAACAAATGCGAGCGAGCGTAGGGAAAATTATAGAAAAAAGGGCTCTAAATCGTCTTGAATTAGGGGTGAATGTTACGGAGAAAGGAAAAGTAGGCACTCGTCAAAAGGTTAAAGGACAGTTAATAGAAAAGAAAAGGTGCTCGTGTCAAAGTAAAAAAGGGCAATTATCAGAGGTGAAAATGGCACTTCTTGCAACTGAAAAGGGACACTCAACAGAAATGAAAAAAGGCACTTGTGAGAATGGAAATGGGGAATCTGTTGAAGGAAAAGGGCACCTATCAGATTTTAATAGGGGCATTTATCAGATGTTGAAAGGGGCATTTGGAAAAGGGTGAGGGGCTCATATAAAAAAGGAAAAAGGGCACTTATCCGAAGGAAATATGGTACTTATTAAAAAGGAAAAGGGGCACATGTCAAAATAAAAGAGGCACTTATCAGAGGTGAAAATTGGCATTGAAAGGAAAGGGAAGGGGGTTTATATTAAGAAAGAAAAGGTACACTAATTAAAGGCCAAGTCCACTAAAAAAATAACTTACTATCAATAGAAGCAGAAAAATCAGACAAACCAATCAATACTTTTTTCAAAAATGCATAACTTTCTTACACTGTGAAAAATTTGGGCAATATTATTTCAACACTTTGCCCAACGTTGTGCCAATAGTCAACCCAACCATCTATCGGGCAATATTTTGCCCAGTGGTATTGGTAAACGTAAGTACCCTACTTCACACGTGCATAATTCTTTCGTATTTTGACCAAAATTTGGGCAAAGATAATGACCCCTCAACTGTCCGACTACGGTAGCCCATTTGTTGGGAAAATCTTGACCAGCTGTTGGGGAAAATACGAAAATATTGCCCAATAGATGGTTGGGTTGACTATTGGCACAACGTTGGGCAAAGTGTTGAAAATGTTGCCCATTTTTTTCACAGTGTATAAACCGATTTTGCTCAAACTTTATTTGATTGGTTTGTCTGATTGTTCTGCCTGTGTTGAAAGTAAGTTATTTTTGGAGTAGACTTATCCAAAAATAACTTACTATCAATAGAAGCAGAAAAATCAGACAATCCAATCAATACTTTTTTCAAAAATTCATAACTTTCTTATTTCCCGATTTTGCTCAGACTTTTTTTGATTGGTTTGTCTGATTTTTCTGCCTGTGTTGAAAGTAAGTTATTTTTGGAGTAGACTTGCGGTTTAAAGAGGAAAAGGGGGCACGATTCGAAATAAAAAGGGCAACAAAAAAAGAGGTGAAAAGGGGAATTTCTCGCAACTGAAAGACGTAGTTACCAGAGATGAAAAGAGAGGAAAAGGGCAGTTATTAGAAAAGAAAATGGGCACTTGACCTATGTAAAAATGGGCTTGTTGGGGGTACCTGAAAAAGTGGGGGCAGAGTACCCCGCCCCCCCCCCCCCCACCCACCGGGAGTGCCGCCTTTGGCATAATGGGCAAAAGTGAGAGAAAATCCCCGGAAAATCATGTCATTTCAGCAACATTTGTATATCACTGGTATCGAAATATAAATAAACCACGTTTGAATTTTATTTGGGGTCAACTGCCCCCAAGCCCCCCCCCCCCCAACCCAACCCCAACAGTACGCCAGTGATGCCATCGGTATATAAATCGGAGTCGCTTTCAATGCCCCTGTAATATGCGCTTTAGGTGTTACTGCAACGCAGAATTGTCTTCTAGTTATTCGGGGGTATTAGGGAATTTACAATCGAACTTTCCCCCTTTTCAATGCCTGCAACAACAAAGTTAAGAGTGTTTTAGTCTTTCAAAGTTTTTATTGTAGAAAAAGTCAATCAAGGCAAACGCAAATCGTCGTCTCGCCTGCGTTTCGCGATGAAAGTGAGATCGCAATACGCATATGAAAATTATGCAAGTTCAGGCTTTTTAGTGATCCTACCTCAAAGATTTAGAAAAGACTTTGATTGTACAGTGCTTTTCCCTGAAAATTCGTTAACCATTTGGACTTGGGCCATGATAAGAATTTATCCATTTTTTAAACTTGACCTGCGCCTTCAAGAGATGAACCATCTGGTAAGAATTTGCTGATCCTACCTTAAAGCTATAGACAGTTATTTCGTCTACAGTACTTTTTACTGAACGTTCATCGACCTTTGACCTTTGACCGTGGTCATATGAATTTGTTGACCCATGTTTTGTTACTTGTGCGTTCACTTGGATGCAGTGCACAGGGATCGTTCAATCGGATTAACCCAAACCCTGTGTAGTTGTGCATTCGACCATGAAAGGAATGTGTTACATATATGTTCTATCAGCAGAAAAGGGTAAAGCTTAACGCGTTATGTAACCACAGAGACAGGAACGTACATCTGTAACTTACAAACTGATAAACTGATATAATTAATATACATACACGTGGAAAAACAAAAACATCTGAATCAATAAGAAGTTGGTTTTTAAAAGTTAAAATTACGTTAAAACATGTCAAGAATTTACCATTGATAACTTATATAGCCCATATACCCACTGCAATAAACAAAGTAATTCACGCATACCCTCCTTTGACAAAAATTGTATTGCCCAATAGTCAGGTAGCCTTATGGAAGTGGTCAATGGCCGTCGCATCCTAAATTTCACGTTTTGTAGGTTCCGGCCGAATTTACACTACTTCAACATAAAATTTCCCCGTAAAAAGTTCACAATATGGTCATTGGTTATTATATAATATATGATCAGTTTTCAATGGCTTTTAAATGGGAACTCCGGCCAAAGAACAGAATATCGATCAATTAATCATTGGTCACTTAATTTATCATCTTGAAAAAGTACGGTGGGTTTTTTTTCTCAACCAATCGAAACACTTATTATATCACAGTGTAGGTAATAATCTCAACTAATCGATTCTTTTCGACCCAGCAGGAATCCGACACTCCAAGAAGAATCGGCACTCAAATGAGGGACTCTGATGGGATGATAAATGCCCGCTACCACAGGAAAAACAGCATAAGTACATTATAAATTATTTGGTCTCATTTACCAAGGGTACCACATCAGTTACAATACCCCTCTCCATGCAGACCCTATAATTAGTATTACCATGAAGGCTAGTAACTCCATGGTTTTACCCGATTTACCCCAGCAGTTTTAGGTATCCATTAAATACTCATGGATCGAGATGGATATATGAATGCAAAACTCTTTGTCTTGGGATGTAATAAATGAACAAGGACCGAACGCGGTAACTATCGTATGAGAATCAAGAGCCTTCACCAATATACCAAAAATGCCCCCACTATATCGTTATGACTCACCCGGATTAGCTTGGTTAGTAGTAGGGTTGTAAACTTCCGTGGTTGTTGGCATTTCTTCTGCAACGTATGATGACAGGAAAAAATGAAACACGACCAAGCAAAAGGAATTTCTATTTAAACTTCTGATCTATACTTACTACAGTGGGCCTTTTATTCATGACGGGTTGAGGCTTTAGACAATACAGCAGTCAGATGCCACTTTCGACATTTTAAAGTGTCTACATCAATGGGCGATTCCCTGAAATGGTGCCTGGAAACATCAATCTTTTATCCATTTATTTCATCCAAAAATCTCTTGTTGTACGGATTGAATAAGACATTTAGAGATTATTCATTTATGGATGACAATTGGAGGATAAAGAAAGTCGTGCGAAACACTTGGATTTTATATCAACAAGAAAAAAAACATGACGCAACAATCTAGAAAATCCTAGTAAAAAGAATTCATGGTATAAGTCATTTTACAGAGACTTACCAGTTCTAGGTGCTTCAGTAGGGATCAAGCTAGTTGTGGAATCTTTAATATAAGTGAAATAGAGGATACATACAAATGGCTACGGATAAGTAGGTAAAATGAGGCGGAGGGAGAATCGAAACAAAGGTCGGTTAATTTTACTTTATTACCTATTCATCAATAATATTCTAACTGCAGAATAGATGCCTACCAGGTACCCATTTACTACTCCTTAGTGGAAAGTGGCACATATTGCGCATTCTGATGACTGAGATGAAATAATATTATACGAATATTGCATGCTCCGGCGTTCAATATAACAAAATAAATGAACCGATAAGTTTAGAATTTTTCAAGTAATGTTATACTTCACCGAGGCCGCAGGCTGAGGTGGAAATAATAATGACACGATTCGAATATATGTTTAATATATCGAACAACGAAATGTATGCAATATTGGTTATATACAATTGAGGGTATTTGCAATCTCATGCCTTGCGCCTCGTAGGAGTCGGTCCCAATCGATTATGTTCAAGTTTCCTTCGCATCATATGCGCGCAGCGACAATGCACACATTCGAAGCACGCAAGGGACAGGGTTGCACTGTTTTATTTTGTACACGTTTGACCGTGCACAAAAGGTTGCTTTAATTTGTTTTTAAATTCGCTAACAATATTGTTGTATATTAGTACATTTCATAAGTAAAAATGAAAATTGTATACATAAGTTGGTGTTGGGTCACAACAGCTTAGTGTTGCTAGTATTTTCCTAGTTATCATCTAAACTAAAGACAATTGGCGAAAAGTGTTTGATGGCCTACAAAAGCTCTATATCATAATAAGAAATATTATTGCCGAGCTTGTATTCTTAATTCTATTTTCATGGACACTTCTTCTGTGGTATATTTCTTAAATTGAAGTGGAAATATGATCTCGAACATTACATTTCACCGTTACCAGAACTCAATCTCATTCACAATGTTCTCATAGAGATGTTCTCATAGCTTAGATAGAGGTTTGTCAAAACCTTACCGAAAACAAAACAACTATAATCCTATAATTTCAAAAGAAGACATCTGATATTGAAACACATTCCAGAGAAAGATGTGCTGTACTTTAAATTGATTCAGAGCAATGCAAATTATTATCATTTAGTTTAATTAAGTTCGACTTCATTTCAACATTTAGTTGAGCTAGGACGAAGTATAACATGAAGCTAAATCTCTTCTTTGGGGGAAAAAAGAGTCAACTGAGACCAAAGGATTTATTTTGGTCCAAAAGAAGACAGAGAAAATATTATATGTATTGCTTTCATGGTATTGCGACTGTATGGGATAAGAACGAAATCCAAATACGTTAGGAATTTCCAAGGATTCTTCTTAATTCTATTAATTTTATCCGAAATTGATAATCCGAAACAATTTGTTATAATGTTCAGAATTCTGATAGTTCATAATACATTTTAATTTAATTATAACTTTAGAAGAAGACTTATAATTTGCAACCAAACACGAGAAATGGATGTCCTGTAATTCAAAAATTACCTTAGTATCATCCACTTCAATTAAGTTTTTACTTTCAATCTGTATTTAGTGGAGCTAGAACGAAGTATAACATGAAGCTGAATGTCTTCAACCTAAGGGTGGCTTTATGAAAAAGAGTACATTAATCGTAAGAAAGGTATCTAATAAAATGATAAAAACATCAACAATAATTTTAATATTGATGATAATAGTAATAATTATAATAAGGATAATGTTAATGATTACGATTGCAATAATGATTCGGTCTTATTACCCAATGTTACCACAGCAATTACATTACCGCTCATCCTACCGACCATGTAATTAGTATAACCCGATATACCCAAGCAGTGGTAGGTATCCATTAAATACAGATGGATCGAGAGGAAAATCTGAAGGCAAAACCCTTTGTCTTAGGATGTAATAACTGAAGAAGGATCGAACCCGGGAACTCTCGTATGTGAGTCAAGAGCATTCACCAATATACCACAATGCCCCCACTATATCGTTATGACTCACCCGGATTAGCTTGGTCAGAAGTAGGGTTGTAAACTTCCGTTGTGGTTGGCATTCCTTCTGCAAAGTATGATGACAGGAAAACATGAAACACGACGGAGCAAAAGGCATTTTTCTATTTAAACTTCTGATCTATACTTACTACAGTAGGCCTTTCATTCTAAGCCACATTCATGACGGGTTAAGGCTTTAGACAATACAGCAGTCAAATACTAATTATATCTACAATTTCGAGAAAAGATGTGTTCCAATATATATACATTTTAATTTCGATAGCTTTCATGGTGGAATTCCTATTCAAATTCGAGAAAGACTTATTTATTGGGCTACCATCAATTAACCTGAAAAAGGAAATGTCTTACGGTTTATTACGAAAGGTCCTGGGTCATAGTATAGCCCCGGTTTAAACCGAGTTACAATGATAAGACGCTTAGTCATTTTAGAAGTTTCTTCCTACCGGATACCCATTTACTTCACCTGGGGGAGAGTGTTTAGTGTTAATTCTAGTTAGGAAACTCTCGATTGAGGACATGTAAGCATAGGTTATCGTGTGTAACCTGACAAACTTTGGGTATTAACCCAATAAGAGATGTTGTTATCAATCCCCGAACTTGGCCTTCACTTTTACATCCCACATTTGTAATGCACCACACTGCTCCTTTCTCCAATGGCCCATAAGGATAAGTCATCATCGCATATTACCCTCACCCGAAAACTCTCCGACTAACTCTGGGGTATTTCTTGCTGGGACTTCCAATTTTGTGTGTGCGAGGCTTACACACCTATTATGATGGTATTTCTACCAAGTCCGGTGTCAGTCAGCACATAGAAACTGCCCACCATATCCCTTAAAAAATACATTCTGATAGCCACAATGCATTTCACGTGGGGGTAGTTCGTGCGCGGGCCTGTGTGTTTTTGTGATGAATTGTGGAGGGGGGGGGGGGGGCAGGGGAGCTGCATTTAAAATGCTGACTTTACTTGTTGCAAGATTCTTCTTAAGTAGATATCGAAGTGTTTTAATGGCGGTTCCAGCATCCTTTTGCAGCGGATGGGGGGGGGGGGGAAAGAAAAAACAATAGGTTAATGAATTAAAGAAAAACATTATTCTCAGGTGCCTTCTGTAGAGAATGTATATTATGGTTGGAACACAATTAGGGGGACGCGTTTTCTATTTCCAATCAACGGTCAACCCTTTTCTATCTCAGTTAAACCCAAGCCCAGGTCTAGAAAAGGTAGACCTCGGATTAACTTCATTATACTTAATGCACCATATTTTGAACAAAAGCGGATAACAAAATGAAATAGAATATGGGCCAATGGGTTCTACCCATGTCCCCCCCCCCCCCCACCCTGGATCAGCCACTCTCATGACGTTGTATTCGAAATACGAACCAGATACAAACCTCGATACACATGTAAGCCGCGTGGATCTTGGAAAGTGTTGTTGTAGTACAAACCGTAACCGCTGCTACTGTTGGTTGAAGTTACACCAATTGCATTATAATTCAAATAAGCCGTCCATATTATACTGTCGTCGACGACTGCTAGGTCCCAAGGATACATCGACGACGACATTGCCAGATGAACCATTCTGTCGGTGCCCCATAGGTCGACGGACTCGATTTTATGGGTTCCAGCGTCGCACCAGTAGACCCGTGAACCTAGGCATCGATTCACGAAGCCGTCATAAGTACATGTTCACCGACATCTTATTGAAACGTGTCTCAATTTTAATACACGCGTTTCAATGGGATGTCAGCGATCTTGCACGACGGTTTCGTGAAACGACGCCCTTATGGTTAATATACATATTAATTAAAATCATAATTTCTGATACGTTATTGTTTACTCTAAGTGGGATATCCAGCATAGAGCGGATAACGGATGTGTTCTGAATCAATACTGAAAAACAAAATTCTTATCTGCTCGAAAGATTTACAATAGATAATTCAAGAAAATAATTTGATCATTATTTTGAAAAACTGTTTTAACTGGCTTAAAATACCATACCCGCCAATCTGATATTTGTTAAATACTTTTGTTGTTGATCACCTGGTATAGCAAATATTCACAAATTCATTAATATTGATGTATGTTGTTCGACGTATAAAGACAACAACCCCGAGAACAAATACCCCCCGGAAGATGATCCCCTAAACCCCTAGGACAATTTCTCCTTCGGACAACTACCTCCCGAAGAGAATTAGACACTGAGCAGAATTACCCCTTGGGACAATCACCCCAGGATAATTACCCCTTAAGGACTTTGGAATGTATGTGAATGAGCGCAACCGTTAATTACTAAAATGTTGCACCATGGTGAAATTAAGTTTTTCTGTTGTTGGCAGAAGCAGAAAATTAAAGGATTTTTTTTATAAGTACGTACTTATAAGAAAACTTAGGGGAGATATTGTTAACAAATATTAACCCTTATACAATTTGCTTCTATACAAATATGTTACTCAATTTTTTTTTTTTCCTACGTTAATATCTTTTCTGCCTTGTCCGGCGCAGCAGTTATTCAGTATTTGATGATAAATTCCTTGCTTTGAGTTGTTTTCGTTTCTTGCAAGGTTGTTCTTTGGCTTTAGCGGCAGGGGCACCGCTAGACCTTTTTCAGTGGGGGGGGGGGGGGGGGGGGGGGGTGTAGAGGCCAACGATTACCGACAAAACTAGCCACCAATTACCGACAAAATTTAAATGTCCCAATATCTACAAATTAAATTGTTTTTCCTATGGATTATCTATAGTACTTGCGTATGCGCAAATGGTCATTTTCCTCGACGACATAAATATACGAATTATTTCGTCATCTTAGTCAGCATCATAGCTATATATTTTAATGCAAGCGGAGCTAGGATCTTATTTTAGGGAGGGGCGCTGGTGAGTAAGCGAATCAATTTTGCGCGCTCATTAGAGGTTGTGGGTGATAGGCCTCCCGCGCGAAGCGCGGAAGCTTAGACGTTCCCTTAAATTATTAGGAAAAGAAGACGATTTATTGTACCGTTCTCGACTGTTAATCCTTGTCTGAATTCAGTTTCTCCCCCTCACGCGCAAAGCGCAGAAGCTTTGACGTTTCATTAAATTATGACAAAAAAGCAGACGATTCGGTGTACTGCTCTCGATTCTTAATCCTTATCTGAATTCAGTTCTCCCGCGCGAAGCGCGGTAGTTTTGACGTTTCATTAAATTATAAGAGAAAGTAGACGATTCGTTGAACCGTGCTCGTCTCTTAATCCTTGTCTGAATGAAGTTTCTCCCTCCCGCGCTTAAGTTTTGACGTTTCATTAAATTATTAGAGAAAGAAGACGATTCGTTGTACCGTATTCGACTCTTAATAAGCCTTAATTGTCTGAATTCAGTTCCCCCTTTAGCGCGAAGCGCGGAAGCTTTGACGTTTCATTAAATTTATGAGAAAAAGCAGACCATTCGGTGTACTGTTCTCGACTCTTAATCCTTATCTGAATTCAGTTCTCCCGCGCGAAGCGCGGAAGTTTTGACGTTTCTTTAAATTATTAAAGAAAGTAAACGATTCGTTGAACCGAGCTCGTCTCTTAATCCTTGTCTGAATGAAGTGTCTCCCTCCCGCGCAAAGCGCGGAAATTTTGACGTTTCATTAAATTATTAGAGAAAGAAGACGATTCGTTGCACCGTTTTCGACTCTTATTAAGCCCTATGTATCTGAATTCAGTTTCCCCCTTCGCGTGAAGCGCGGTAGCTTTGACGTTTCCTTAAATTATTAGAGGAAGCAGACGATTCGTTGCGCCGTTTTTCGACTCGTATTCATCCCTATTTATCTGAATTCAGTTCCCCCTCTCGCGCGAAGCTTGGAAGCTTTGAGGTTTCCTTAAATTATTAGAGAAAGCAGATGATTCGTTGCACCGTTTTCGACTCTTATTTATCCCTATTTATCTGAATTCAGTTCCCCCTCTCGCGCGAATCGCAGAAGCTTTGAGGTTTCCTTAAATTATTAGAGAAAGCAGATGATTCGTTGCACCGTTTTCGACTCTTATTTATCCCTATTTATCTGAATTCAGTTCCCCCTCTCGCGCAAAGCGCGGAAGCTTTGAGGTTTCCTTAAATTATTAGAGAAAGCAGATGATTCGTTGTACCGTTTTCGACTCTTAATAAGACCTATTTGTCTGAATTCAGTTTTCTCCTTTACCGCGAAGCGCGAAAGCTTTGACGCTTCATTAAATTATTAGAGAAAGAAGACGATTCGTTGCACCGTTTTCGACTCTTAATAAGCCCTATTTATCTGAATTCAGTTTCTCCCTCTCGCGCGAAGCGCGGAAGCTTTGATGTTTCCTTAAATTATTAGAGAAAGCAGATGATTCGTTGTACCGTTTTCGACTCGTCTAATTGAAGTTTTCCCCTTCCGCGCGAAGCGCGCAATTTTTGGCGTTTCATCAAAATATAGAGAAAGGAAGACGATTCGTCGTACCGTTGTTGACTCTTAATCCTTGTTTGAATTTAGTTTCCCCGAAAATTTTAAACCTCTGATTTCTTTAGCTGATATTATAGGAAAGTGAAACTTCGAGAAAATACAAGTATTGTAGTTGTAGTCACTCTCGAAGTCGTCACAGCGGATAAACAGTCACAGTTCGAAGGGAAAAAAACCTGTCGGCCGACCGACAATATACATCTCACCGACTCCAAACTTCTGCATTGATATAGTAGGCCTACACGAGGATTTAGCAAGATTACCGACACAGCTGACCCGACACAAGGATTTTTTTTATAAGTACGTACTTATAAGAAAACTTAGGGGAGATATTGTTAACAAATATTAACCCTTATACAATTTGCTTCTATACAAATATGTTACTCAATTTTTTTTTTTTCCTACGTTAATATCTTTTCTGCCTTGTCCGGCGCAGCAGTTATTCAGTATTTGATGATAAATTCCTTGCTTTGAGTTGTTTTCGTTTCTTGCAAGGTTGTTCTTTGGCTTTAGCGGCAGGGGCACCGCTAGACCTTTTTCAGTGGGGGGGGGGGGGGGGGGGGTGTAGAGGCCAACGATTACCGACAAAACTAGCCACCAATTACCGACAAAATTTAAATGTCCCAATATCTACAAATTAAATTGTTTTTCCTATGGATTATCTATAGTACTTGCGTATGCGCAAATGGTCATTTTCCTCGACGACATAAATATACGAATTATTTCGTCATCTTAGTCAGCATCATAGCTATATATTTTAATGCAAGCGGAGCTAGGATCTTATTTTAGGGAGGGGCGCTGGTGAGTAAGCGAATCAATTTTGCGCGCTCATTAGAGGTTGTGGGTGATAGGCCTCCCGCGCGAAGCGCGGAAGCTTAGACGTTCCCTTAAATTATTAGGAAAAGAAGACGATTTATTGTACCGTTCTCGACTGTTAATCCTTGTCTGAATTCAGTTTCTCCCCCTCACGCGCAAAGCGCAGAAGCTTTGACGTTTCATTAAATTATGACAAAAAAGCAGACGATTCGGTGTACTGCTCTCGATTCTTAATCCTTATCTGAATTCAGTTCTCCCGCGCGAAGCGCGGTAGTTTTGACGTTTCATTAAATTATAAGAGAAAGTAGACGATTCGTTGAACCGTGCTCGTCTCTTAATCCTTGTCTGAATGAAGTTTCTCCCTCCCGCGCTTAAGTTTTGACGTTTCATTAAATTATTAGAGAAAGAAGACGATTCGTTGTACCGTATTCGACTCTTAATAAGCCTTAATTGTCTGAATTCAGTTCCCCCTTTAGCGCGAAGCGCGGAAGCTTTGACGTTTCATTAAATTTATGAGAAAAAGCAGACCATTCGGTGTACTGTTCTCGACTCTTAATCCTTATCTGAATTCAGTTCTCCCGCGCGAAGCGCGGAAGTTTTGACGTTTCTTTAAATTATTAAAGAAAGTAAACGATTCGTTGAACCGAGCTCGTCTCTTAATCCTTGTCTGAATGAAGTGTCTCCCTCCCGCGCAAAGCGCGGAAATTTTGACGTTTCATTAAATTATTAGAGAAAGAAGACGATTCGTTGCACCGTTTTCGACTCTTATTAAGCCCTATGTATCTGAATTCAGTTTCCCCCTTCGCGTGAAGCGCGGTAGCTTTGACGTTTCCTTAAATTATTAGAGGAAGCAGACGATTCGTTGCGCCGTTTTTCGACTCGTATTCATCCCTATTTATCTGAATTCAGTTCCCCCTCTCGCGCGAAGCTTGGAAGCTTTGAGGTTTCCTTAAATTATTAGAGAAAGCAGATGATTCGTTGCACCGTTTTCGACTCTTATTTATCCCTATTTATCTGAATTCAGTTCCCCCTCTCGCGCGAATCGCAGAAGCTTTGAGGTTTCCTTAAATTATTAGAGAAAGCAGATGATTCGTTGCACCGTTTTCGACTCTTATTTATCCCTATTTATCTGAATTCAGTTCCCCCTCTCGCGCAAAGCGCGGAAGCTTTGAGGTTTCCTTAAATTATTAGAGAAAGCAGATGATTCGTTGTACCGTTTTCGACTCTTAATAAGACCTATTTGTCTGAATTCAGTTTTCTCCTTTACCGCGAAGCGCGAAAGCTTTGACGCTTCATTAAATTATTAGAGAAAGAAGACGATTCGTTGCACCGTTTTCGACTCTTAATAAGCCCTATTTATCTGAATTCAGTTTCTCCCTCTCGCGCGAAGCGCGGAAGCTTAGACGTTCCCTTAAATTATTAGGAAAAGAAGACGATTTATTGTACCGTTCTCGACTGTTAATCCTTGTCTGAATTCAGTTTCTCCCCCTCACGCGCAAAGCGCAGAAGCTTTGACGTTTCATTAAATTATGACAAAAAAGCAGACGATTCGGTGTACTGCTCTCGATTCTTAATCCTTATCTGAATTCAGTTCTCCCGCGCGAAGCGCGGTAGTTTTGACGTTTCATTAAATTATAAGAGAAAGTAGACGATTCGTTGAACCGTGCTCGTCTCTTAATCCTTGTCTGAATGAAGTTTCTCCCTCCCGCGCTTAAGTTTTGACGTTTCATTAAATTATTAGAGAAAGAAGACGATTCGTTGTACCGTATTCGACTCTTAATAAGCCTTAATTGTCTGAATTCAGTTCCCCCTTTAGCGCGAAGCGCGGAAGCTTTGACGTTTCATTAAATTTATGAGAAAAAGCAGACCATTCGGTGTACTGTTCTCGACTCTTAATCCTTATCTGAATTCAGTTCTCCCGCGCGAAGCGCGGAAGTTTTGACGTTTCTTTAAATTATTAAAGAAAGTAAACGATTCGTTGAACCGAGCTCGTCTCTTAATCCTTGTCTGAATGAAGTGTCTCCCTCCCGCGCAAAGCGCGGAAATTTTGACGTTTCATTAAATTATTAGAGAAAGAAGACGATTCGTTGCACCGTTTTCGACTCTTATTAAGCCCTATGTATCTGAATTCAGTTTCCCCCTTCGCGTGAAGCGCGGTAGCTTTGACGTTTCCTTAAATTATTAGAGGAAGCAGACGATTCGTTGCGCCGTTTTTCGACTCGTATTCATCCCTATTTATCTGAATTCAGTTCCCCCTCTCGCGCGAAGCTTGGAAGCTTTGAGGTTTCCTTAAATTATTAGAGAAAGCAGATGATTCGTTGCACCGTTTTCGACTCTTATTTATCCCTATTTATCTGAATTCAGTTCCCCCTCTCGCGCGAATCGCAGAAGCTTTGAGGTTTCCTTAAATTATTAGAGAAAGCAGATGATTCGTTGCACCGTTTTCGACTCTTATTTATCCCTATTTATCTGAATTCAGTTCCCCCTCTCGCGCAAAGCGCGGAAGCTTTGAGGTTTCCTTAAATTATTAGAGAAAGCAGATGATTCGTTGTACCGTTTTCGACTCTTAATAAGACCTATTTGTCTGAATTCAGTTTTCTCCTTTACCGCGAAGCGCGAAAGCTTTGACGCTTCATTAAATTATTAGAGAAAGAAGACGATTCGTTGCACCGTTTTCGACTCTTAATAAGCCCTATTTATCTGAATTCAGTTTCTCCCTCTCGCGCGAAGCGCGGAAGCTTTGATGTTTCCTTAAATTATTAGAGAAAGCAGATGATTCGTTGTACCGTTTTCGACTCGTCTAATTGAAGTTTTCCCCTTCCGCGCGAAGCGCGCAATTTTTGGCGTTTCATCAAAATATAGAGAAAGGAAGACGATTCGTCGTACCGTTGTTGACTCTTAATCCTTGTTTGAATTTAGTTTCCCCGAAAATTTTAAACCTCTGATTTCTTTAGCTGATATTATAGGAAAGTGAAACTTCGAGAAAATACAAGTATTGTAGTTGTAGTCACTCTCGAAGTCGTCACAGCGGATAAACAGTCACAGTTCGAAGGGAAAAAAACCTGTCGGCCGACCGACAATATACATCTCACCGACTCCAAACTTCTGCATTGATATAGTAGGCCTACACGAGGATTTAGCAAGATTACCGACACAGCTGACCCGACACAGCAACATATTTACCCGTGTCTTTCTTGCTCCCTCGACGAGTCGACTCAACCCAACAACCCCCCTCTCTCTTTTACACCCACTCCTCTTCTCTGAGGCTCTTACCTCCCCTCTCTCTCCTCTCTTTCACCCCCCCGTTTCTTTTGTTTCCCTTTTCTCTATTTTTTTTTTCTTTTTTCTCTTTCTTTCTTTTCCTTTGTTTCTTTTCTTCTTTTTTTCTTTCCCTTTCCCTCTCTTTTTTCCCTCCTCCTTTTCTCTTTTTTCCCGACGGAAGCGCAATTTTACCGACAATATCCTGACAGGTGGGGGGGGGGGGGTGTCGCACCCCCACATCCCCCTTTGGGACGCCCCTGTTTAGCGGCACACAGAAACAGATACAAACTGTAATTGTCTTCACAAAATGTGTGCGATGGTGTGTGCGTATGTGTGTGTGTACATACAATATTGTCCAATTCATATATTTGTTAGGGTTCTGCCTCGAAAGGCGAAATGGCCTATGCGGTTCCCTACAATATTTTCGTTCCACTGTAATGTATTATTAATATGTACATTTGCTATTGTTAATATTATTTATGTTTCTAATGGTATGTTTGTAAAAATGGAATGTTGAAAATAAAACTTGAACTTGAACTAGTTAGGGCAGCAACAAGAAACAGTTAGTATATCATATACCAAATATATATATCATATATAATACATATACATATATCATATACTTAGTGCAAGCCGGTTGGATGGAAATCATGCACATTCATATGCATTTACCTTAAGGATGATCAGGGAATAAGGTTAATTATTTATCACACAGGTCCACGGTGACTGTGACGATGTGTAGTCATCAAACCGGGGGGTAATCTGTAGAAGGTTTAATTGGCCAGAGGGTAATTTTATGGATGATAAGTGTCCGAGAGCAATCGTGCTAGGTGGTAATTATCGTGAGGGTGTAATTGTCCTAGGAGGTAATCGTCCTAGGGGTGATTTTGACCAGGGGGTAATTGTCCTAGGGGTTGATTGTCCTCGGGGGTTCTTGCCCTAAGAGGGTAATCGTTCTAGAGGTTAATTGTCCTAGGGGGAAATTGTCCTAGAAGTTATTTGTCCTAGGGGGCAATTGTCCCACTAAAAGTTGCCCAGGGGGATTTTCCAGAAGGGAAATGGTGGTAGAACCGTTTTTTTGTTGTTGTTATAGTGTATCATTATTTTAAATGATTTGTTATGATTCATATTCTTTTTGAATAAAATAGGAAATTATCATGTGGAATTGTTGTTTAATTGTTTGACTTTAATCCTTACATTCAGCATTAAAAGCCAACCCATAGGATGATGCGATGCCAGAGTTGACAATGACATGTCTGTCCCCGCCATCAAGATTGGCCCTTTCGATTCGATCTGTATAAGTGTCTGTCCAAAACATCACTCTGTATAAGGGTGGAGAATAATAATGATAATGATAATAATACTATTATACTCATTCTACAACAACTACAAAAAGTACTTCTGCTACTACTACTCTACTACTACTACTACTACTACTACTACTACTACTACTACTACTACTAATACTACTGCTAATACTACTACTTGTTTACAAAGGCCCTGCAATTGACAGCAATCGCCAGGTACCCATTTACACCCGAGAGTAGCAAATGTGGAATAATGACTTGCCAGAAGTAGTTAGTACAGGGTTCGATTTCGAACCCTCAACTATTGGATTGAGATTTAAGTGAGTTGAACTACTAAATCACAACACCTGACACTCTTTACATCTCCGTGGAAATTCGTAGAAAGAGATGATTGAATAAAGAAAGTTGAGGGAGTAACACAAAGGGGGAATGAATGAACAATTGAAACATTCTTGTGCAAATCAACCCGTACATGTTCAACGTTTTATCATTGCAGGCATAGGAAGTGTCCGAAAACCCCAAATGTTTGACACAATCATTGACATTTTCTTGGAATATGCACAATGTAGAAGGAGTCAATAAATACTTGAAAGAAAAAAGAACTTAGCATAACCTAGAATAAGGTGGTGATCACTGTAACACGTATTTGTTGAGCCACAGTGAAGTTACTTTAGATATCAGCCAAGTCGGCTTTCCTTTTCCGAATTCGTTCATTTACAATTCATGTAAATATCATCCTGTTTGAAGCCAAAAGAGCATTGAATGATAAATTAACACAAACTTAACGCCCATCTAGCTCCGAAATAGATGATCTGAATATCAAACCAGGAAAATTGATGAATGCATAGGAGCGGGAAAGAGAAAATGAGTTAAAGATTGACAGATGGCGATAAAGAAGGGAAACAAAGGGATAAAGAGAGAGAGAGAGAGAGAGAGAGAGAGAGAGATATTGGGAGAGAGAAAGTGAAACAATGGGATAAAGAGAGAGAGATTAGGAGAGAGAAAGGGAACAAAGCGATAACGAGAGAGTTCGGGAGATAGCAAGGGAAATAAAGGGATAAAGAGAGAGAGAGAGAGAGAGAGAGAGAGAGATTGGGGAACCAAAGGGATCCAAAGGGCTAAAAAGAGAGATTAGGGGGGGATTCAATGGGATAACAAGAGAGAGAGAGAGAGAGAGAGAGAGAGATTGGGAAAGAGAAAGATAGAGGGTGTGTGTGTATGTATGTGTATGTGAGGGGGTACAAAATACATATGTTTACCCTTCTCCTTTATTGATGCAGAGGAGCGGGAGACAGAAAATGATTGACAGATGGCGATAAAGAAAGGAATCCAAAGGGATAACAAGAGTGAAAGAGAGAGAGAGAGAGATTGTTAAAGAGGAAGATAAAGGGGTATGTGTGTACCAGAGAGAGAAAGAGAGGGAGAGAGTGAGAGAGGGAGGGAGAGAGAGGGTGTGGTTGTGTATGTGTATGTGTTTGTGCGTGTGTGTGTGTGTGTGTGTGTGTGTGCGTTTGTGTGTGTGTGTGAGGGGGTACAAAATACATATATTTACCCTTCTCCTTTGTGTATAATGATTCCGTATGTACTATGTATGTCAGTATTGATGAGAATTTGCTGAGAGGATCCGTCGAGATTAGCCGACATGATTCGGTCCAGGGTTAAATCTGTCCAAAAGACTTTACCACGACTCGTATCCAACGCAATGCCGTATGGTCCTGTGAAAGAAAACAATGACATTGTGACCTTCAGGGATGACTAGGAGAAGAAGGAGGAGAAGAAACAAGAACAAAGATGAAGAAGAGGACGATTGTTATGATGCAGATGAGAGGAAGGGTCAAGTCGAAAAGATAAAGAGTACCAAGGCGAAGATGAAGAGGGAAAAGAAGACAATGAAGGTAAAAGATTAAAGACAAAAAGTTTTACAAAATCAAGAACATCAGTAGCATCAAAAATGAGAAACAAAAAGAAAACAAGAAGAAGAAAAAGACGAATTAGAAGGTCAAGCAAAGAAGTCAAAAATTACAAGGGAAAAATAGAAGGAAATAAAAAGGAGAAGTAAAAGTCAACGCGTAAAGAAGAAGACGCAACAAAATGAAATAAACACAATTAAAACTAAACAAAAATAAAAACAAAGAAAAACACAAAACGGCGAATTGTAAGTCATATTATTAAACAACCGTTGTTTATTTCTTATAAAGAATTTGTAAATTAAAATGAAGTCTTCAAAAAGGAAAAAAAAAGCGTAGCTCAGGAATACTCACTTGAGGCCCATGCGATCACGCTTTGCATAGTGCCATTGATATTCGCGCGTCGTATGGATCCTGCATTTTCGGTCCAGTACACCATGCGAGTATCGGGATCGTAATCGACGCACATCGGGAAACGGACGGAACTGAAGGGCAAAGCATCGAAGGTTAAAGAGTCGAGACTGTCGCTGGAAAAGTCGGCCATGAATATTGCATGTCCTGAATAGTCAGCCACAAATACCATCGACTCCGCTGTACATGTGAGAAAAAGTTTATTGTACAGCATACAGTTTAAAATGACATTGAAGATTTTCTAAATAACAGGGTCGTGCCTTTTTGATTGATTGTTTTACTTATTTATAACACGGTTAAAATCCCGTTCGGTATAAATAGTTGCGCTTGATCGGGATTGAAGTCCTTAAATCAAAATCCTATATCTTGGTACAGAGTTGCGATTGGTATCTAGTTACGATCAATTTGAATCAATGCCAAGTGTTCATTTGACGGGGTCCCCGTCATTTCCACATATGAGTTCGAAAAGGACAAGTAAACAAGATATTCGAAAAGTAAAGTAATCATTTAAGAAAAACAAACAAACAGGTAACGTTATTGTAAACACAGAATTGAATAAGTTTTTTTTTTTGGAGAAGAACTCATACAAAAATGTTCTGAAAATTGGTAATTGAAATAACAGTCCTATACAATCTTTACATGTCCTAAACGGCAAAAGCGTTCTCCATCGGAACCTTTGTAGATGGCTTTTTATACCCCCATCTTACTATAAAGGCGATCATAGCGACCATGGCGATCTGTAAAAAATTCGTTGAGCGTGTCAGAATTTTCATCCAACCCCACTTTTAGCCTGTGAGGCGACTATACAACAACTTAGTTGAGAACTACCTGCGCTGAATGCGATGGCGATACGATGAAATTACGACGCTGCCACTTCTCGCCCTATTTCGAGGCCGATGAGACGCACTGATTTTGCAATCAAAGCGGTCGTAATACGAGGCTCATGCGCTTAGGCCTAAAATAAAAACTTGTTGTATTGCCCTTTTTTTGTGTCGCCCTCTTTGGGCCGATATTTTTCAGATTTGAATGTTTTTGTGTTTCTTCCGTTTTTTTCCCGCCCTCTTTTGGCTGATATTTCTCAGTTTTTAAAGCTTTAATACATGTGTTTCAGCGTCATCATTCCATTGATATCTCATACCTCATAATTATCCATGGTTTTCACGAGTGAGAATTTTGGAATAATTTGATTTTATGCATTTATATCCCATTTAAACAAATAAAATACATTTATTAATAAAAACAAAATCTAAAAAACGGTTTAAAAAAAAGAACTTTTTTAAAATGCCGACCGTAGATTTTCAGATTTTTGGGTCGGTCGCAAAGGGCAATGAAACAAGTATTTATTTAGGCCTTATTAGGTTCATGCTGGGCTTCTGCGTCGATTTTATGACATCGGTATATAAATCGGGGCATCATAATATGATATATTATATCATATTTTCATCCTTTTCTGTGTGCAGTTATAACACATGCTTGCTCTCACATAATTTTAATACAATTTTCTGGATATCTTTCAAAAGACAGTCTACAAAGAAGGGGTAATAGCCAAGAAGAATTAAAGAAACTTTTTGTCTATAATAAACATGATATTGTTATAATAACCAAACCAACAAAAAAGAATAACAATAAAAAAGAAAAAACAAACAAGTTATAATATATTTTTCTTCAAAATCCATGCGCCTTAAAGCCCAACCCCCCAAAAAATGAAATCAGTCGAGTGCCAGCTTGCGACCAAGATGGATGTAAAATCTCTTGAGCTTTTACAAAAGTGCTTCCATAGCCTTTCATAGCAGCACGGCTGGTCGTTGCAATCAGCAACAGTGCAGCAGAAGTGCAGCGCGAATGCCTAAATCGGGGCGAGAGCTAGCAAAAGGCCATCCGGAGAAATGGTAGCGTCTTTGCTGATGTGGTTTGAAGTTTGTCGTGCATGAGGTGATCACGTTTTTAACACAGTAGTATTCTATAATTGTCTCGGGAACAGGCATGAATCGGAGCCGATGTCAATGCCCCTGTAATACGCTTGATGAGCTCCTGCAACGTCGAGCTATAACGCAGAATCGTCTTCTAGTGAGATGGGGGTAATCGGGAATTCGCAATCGAACTTTCCACATTATCAATGCCTTGCACATTATAATTAAGAGTGTTTAAGTCTTTCGAAGATTTTATCGTAGAATAAGTGTATCAGGACAATAACCCCCTGGAAAAATAACCCCCGGAAAATTAACCCCCGGAAAATTACCCCCCCCCCCCCCCCGAGGACAACCCCCCGGACAATTATCCCCGGAAAATTACCCAATGGACAATAAACCCCGTGGACAATTACCCCCGACGACAACTACCCCCACCCCTGAAAATAACATCCTGGGACAATTCCCCCCTACCCTAGGACAACCAAGGACAACCTTTCCCCGATAGCAATACCCCCCGAAAATTAACCCCCCTGTTCATTAAAGATACTATGTCCCTTTTGCAGCCAACATCAAATTCTGTAGAACTTTGCAGGAATTATGAATAAGTCATATATGTCCTATCTGTGAAATTTAAACGTTAGCAGTGTCCTAATATTCAAATTATGCAAGGCACTATTGAGTGACTGACTATCTTCAAAAGAATCTTTGGTAATAACATCCCTAAAATGAGCTGTAAAGGGTACATAAGCATTTGTCTACATCAATAACCCACTTCTTGTAATGGCCAAAATTAAACTGATTAAATATTTGCGCAGCATAAAACGTACGACCATTCGGTAAAATGGTCTGAAAAATGTTGTTTTTTCATCTTTATTCAAGAAAGTACATATCACTATAAGTAATACGCTAAGACTCCGCGGGGGGCATGACGTCTCCGCGAGCCTTTGTATTCTATTGTTTTTTAATGAGATCGCCGACCGAAGTTGGTGCAGCTATCTCCTCATGAACCCTCCCCTCGGAGTACCGGTGCCCGGTGCCATCGTCCGCGGGAGAGTCTACTCTGTGGAATTGGCTATACTCCGCCCGAGGTCCTCCTCCGTGTCGACGTCCAGGGCGAAAACAGACGCGATATGCATGAAGTTGGTGCAGCTATCTCCTCCTGAACCCTCCCCTCGGAGCTCCGGTGCCCGGTGCCATCGTCCGCGGGAGAGTCTACTCTGTGGAATTGGCTATACTCCGCCCGAGGTCCTCCTCCGTGTCGACGTCCAGGGCGAAAACAGACGCGGTATGCATGAAGTTGGTGCAGCTATCTCCTCCTTAACCCTCCCCTTGGAGTACCGGTGCCCGGTGCCATCGTCCGCGGGAGAGTCTACTCTGTGGAATTGGCTATACTCCGCCCGAGGTCCTCCTCCGTGTCGACGTCCAGGGCGAAAACAGACGCGATATGCATAATGCATGATATGCGTGACGACAGAGATACCTCATGCATATTCAACATTACATCCGTATCATACAGACACACGACCGATGACCATCAACTCACATTAAGTTGCGTATCAAATGCACGACGCTTTACCCAGAGTAAAGCGTCTTGCTATAGGATGTGCTTTGTAGTAGCTGCACAAGCCAGAGAGATACACGGGGCTTCCCGTCGACGTCCAAACTTAGAGACCTATTTCCATCATGATTGCCGCGATTTTTATATAGTTTTAGAGAATGGAGGTATGAAATCAAAGCTTATTTTGTGATTATTACGGCCATGTTTACTGAATTTTGATTATCATTTTCTAAAGGAAAGTTTTCACAAGAAAATCATTGGACTGACAGTACAGTCGCAAGCTGCCTCCAGTCAACACACATACAGTACACACAGTGCTGCTGCTGCTCTGCTGCGCTGCATACAACTACACATACGGTACGTCTATCCGTCCTTCGAAGAACCCGTCAACACAACAGCGTGCGGGCCGAAGTGCCATAATTTTGTACACCTATACAGCTATAAAACTATACGACTCTACGTCTACTCAGCCATCGGAGACTAATATTGTCTTATATCTACAATAAATTACAAGAAAATTTAAACAAGGTTATCAATTGTACATTTTCATTTTAATAGTTCAATATCAAGTCAACCAGACAGAAGTATGTGACTTCATGCATTGCAAAACAGGGGGGGGGGGGGGGGGGGGGGTGCTGACAAAAATCTGCATCACCATGCACCATTCTTATATGTTACATGCAGACTCCAAGAAACGTTTTTCAAAGTGTGGGGGGGGGGGGGGGGTCAGTTAGATCGCAGCGAGTTCAGTGTATTTGGGCGTGGGGTCCACGGGTTTCAAGGGGCCATAAACCCCCGAAAACTCACGGGTTTTAGGCATTTAATTAGGATCAGATGAGCATATTTTTAATACTTTATTTGTGACACTGGCAGGTCACTAATTGGCGTGGGGTCCATACGTAGAGTTACGTAGTGTTGCGTAGCAACTACGCTGGCGTACGTAAATATATGCTGATGGACGCAAACAATTCAACATGTTTAATTTTTTCCGCGTACTTTCGGCGTAGAAACTTGACGCACAAAGTACGCCTTTTCACGTAACACTACGCTACTGTACGCCATGCCTACGCAACAGTACGCTACCCTACGCCAGATCGACAAAGCAGTAAAAGCTTTCCACACAGTAAGCAACCATAAGCAAACCTGTACGACAGCCTATGCATAACCTACGCAGGGACTACAGTGAAGCAACATTTTGTCCATTAATACGCAGCCTAATTTCTGCGTAGTCGGTACGCCACACTACGCAACTCTACGCAGTTCCAGTGTGAAAGAGGCTTAGCTACCGGTAGAGTTGGATCGTTTTTGTTGTTAAATAAATGGCAAATAAAGTTATTGGTGGTTTACACCCCCGCCCCCCTCTAGAATCCCGCGGATTTCCGCGTGTCCTGCTAGTAACATAGTAATAAAGATGTTACATAAAACCCAAGACCGAGATTTGAATTACATTGGATGCATCTCATGCAGGGTTAAACAATTACAATACACAATAACAAAACGGAAAAGAGAACATCATAACGTCAGTTTAAAAAAAAATGAAAACATTAATAATTCCTAACAAAGAATTTTTTAAACATTATTTTCTTAGTTAGGAATACCTCACTATACATTTTTATATCCTGCATCAAAAATTTGTTGGCTTTTGATTGGTTGAGAGCTCGTCACATGACCAGAAATATTTGAACTATTTTTAGAAAGTACTATATGAGAGTAGTATTTGGGAGTTTAAAAAAAAACGTGAATTTTTTTTTTAAATTGAATTTTTATTTTTCTTCAAATCTTAATTTAATGAAGAAAAAAATATTTTAACTCTTTTTAGACAAAAATTGACATTTTTTGGTTCTAAATTTTTTTTCTTCCCCCCAATTTTTTTGTTTTAATTTTAATTTTTTATAAAATAATATTTTGATGCATTATATACAAAAAATATACCATGCCTTCTATTCGAGGTACTGGTTAAAACTCGGTGACTCCAAAAGTACCATTTGCTTTGAGGCTGCGCCCCTCAGCAAATAGTACTATTTGAGTCACCTCTTGCGCATAGATTTAACCAGAACCTCTCAAGACAGTGTATATTTGTATAATATACCTTGGTCATATCTATCAATGTCTTCTTAATAAGTAATCAACCACGGGAACCTATCTCCATAGAGAGAGAGAGAGAGAGAGAGAGAGAGAGAGAGACAGTTATAGAGAGGGAGAGAGAGAGAGAGAGAGAGAGAGAGGGAGGTCCCGTTATAACAAGTTATATACGTCTCCTAATCTAAAGTAATTACACCTCCAAGTGTTGTAGTGATTCCAAGTGAGTTCAGATAGGCTGTACAAAATAATATAAACCCACACAATATTCTTTCAAATAATATTACTTTTCCCAATCACTTATACTTCACCTTGCATTTAGGTATCGTCATCATATCTACCAATCTATTCTTAGTAGTATGCGTAATACACTACGAGAACCTATCACCATAAAGAGGGGGGGAGATAGATAGAGAAAGAGGGGAAGAGAGAGAGAGAGAAAGAAAGGGAGAGAAAGAAAGAGAGAGAGAAAGAAAGAGAGAGAGAAAAAAAAAGAGAGAGAGAGAGGTCTTGATATTGCAAGTCATACTAGATAAACCAATTACACTCCCAAGTAATGTTGTGAATGCCAGGTGCGTTCCGACCGGCTGTAAAAATAACATATACGACCCAAACAGTACGGTTTTCAAGATTTCATTTCTCAGTTGTGGATACCTTACTTTGCATTTACATGTTTCCAACATTAGACCCCTGTTACACATGCGTCGGCTTTTAGATCTTTTCTTGTTATCGGGAGTTATCAGACCTCGGGAACCTATCTCTATACACAGTAGTTTGGGAGTCCAGCCGGCTTCTGATATATCATGTATCAGCCTAGCCTTTTGACAAGGCCTCGTGACTCTGGCTAAGCGGCTGAGATGAGTCTAGATACCCGGGGTGAACGCGCGACCGCCATGAGAGCCTTTTGCTATGTAGATATTACTGCTCCACATGAATTATTCATAGCATTGGATTTATTGACCAATTAGAACGGCCATCCCCCAGTTGGCTTCGTTCGTGATTCGTTCATTATCAAAACATGTAAGAAAAGGTAAAAGACGTAAATATGTTTTGCTTATGAGATGAACATATAATTGATAGATACAAAATATCACATTCAAATTTATTCTAAATGCAAAATTACAATGAAATAGGAAGCATTTGATGACTTATGCTAACAATCATAAGTGAGATAATTTGATTTTCCCTGTATATAAAATGAACCAGTCTCGTTTTCGTTCCATGTAGAGGGCAGTGGTCTTAGCCCGAACGTCAGTGTGTGTGTGAACTATGAACGTCAGTTCATAGTTAGCAGGTCCATGTTTACTATACGTACAGTTTACTCCGTGTGTGTGTGTGTGCGTGTGTGTGTGTGATGGATACTATAATATGCTGACGTAATGCGAGGATACGTTCGGTGATTGGACACTACCATTTCGGTAGAGAATTCCAGTCGGAAACAAAGGTTATCATAAGAAATCCTAACCAGATTACCAAAGGCTAACTGGCTGTGATTCTCGCTCTATCGTTCACTCGGGCTTTCGCGATTAGGCTCTTCTTAGTCGCTCGGCGACTATCAGACATGTGGCCTTGTTCAAAGGCTAGTATCAGCCCGGCTGCGCCTATTTTGTTTACACAACTGTTTAGCCACTTCAGGCAAATTTGCTGTGCAAACGACTAGAGAGAGAGTCTAGCATTACCCTTTTGTTGGATTGCTGGAGCTGTTCATGTATACATACTTGTTATTTTTTTTGGGTTAAATCTATCCTCTCTTCTCTTTCATTATGTATTTCTGTGTTCTCCTTCAATCTATCCTCTTCTCCTTCGTCATCTATTTCTTTGTTTTAATCTGATAGATTCCCTTTCTCCTTCTTTATGTATCCTGTTTTTCCTTAGTCTAGATCTATGATCCTCTTAGCTCTTCAATTATGTATTTCGATGTTCTTCCTTTGACTTATCCTCTTCTCTTTCCTTATGTATTTCCTTTTTTCCCCTTCTCCATATCCTCTCCACTATCCTTGTTTTCCCCTTTCTATCATCTTCCCTTCCCTGGGTGTACGTGCTTGCACATAAGTGCGCTGACGACTTAGACTCTTTCACCAGAGCACTTCTTGGAATTTTTTCGCGAAAATGGCTAAACAGTTGTGTAAAAAAAATATGCGCAGCCCGGCATACCTGTCGATTTTTCTCTGGTGGGCCTGTTGTATATTGGTTTCAAATGGAATTGTCAACTCAAATAGGAGTATTTCCTTTTTTCTAAAATTAATAAATCATAAATCAGTTCTTTGTTGTATGGGAACAATGGTTGGGGGAACCGTCCCTCCACTGATAGTCTCCCCTTCCACGTCGGCATATACTTGGTGATCACTATCAAGGTCGTTATGTACAATGTTATTGTGACGCCACGTGTATCTATTTAACATTTCCTGACAATTATTCAATACGTGATGCAAAGTACGTTTGGCTTGACACAAATTACACAAGTCATTTATTCGCTTACCCCATCTATACAAGATTTTATTACTCGGCAGACTATCAATCGCTGCATTTATTGCAAATTTCATAACTCCTTGTGGTAGATTGAAGATGATGGACTTCCAGGACAAGTCACGGTCTTCCATTTTTAGTACCTTCATGAATTGACCTTGGACTAGGAGAGGTTCTATTTCATTTTCCCACTTTTTCCTGCTTCCTCTTTCAGGTTAATTTTAACTGATTTGTTAGTATCTTTCCAATTCGTTTGTAAACTGGTTTGATGAATTTGGTGTGCAACCTGGATTGTAGATGACTTTCTGGTCCAGTTTTCCTATCTGGTCAGTTGTTGATCTTGGGCATGAACTACCATTTCATCACCTTTAACTTTCGACCTACTGTAGGCAAGGCAATGACATGTTTGGCAGAGTTCAGAGATAGTGGGAATATTAAGCCCCGCTGGGGCATGAACCACAGCAATATTGGCACCACATCGGGGGATGCCCAGCCATATGTTTATGTATTTGTCTAGAAGTGTATCTAGTTGTCCAAGGTGAGTTGCATGGAGGTCATGTACAATTAATATATATCATAGAGGAGAGAGCATAATCATTAAGGATTCTTAGCTTATACTCGTTTTTGTATGTTTACACCATCTATATTCGTTAGGGTACTATCAACCTTATCACGGATGAAATCATATGTTTCTGAAGTCTTCATCTTGAAAGTAATGTGAGATCCGAGAAATTTAATAGGATTATTTTGTACACATGCAATTTGTTACCTAGCTAAGGAAAAATCAATAACTGTTGGTTTACCGCCTGAAATTGATAAGGAACGGCACTTCTTAGCTTTGACTGTTAAGCCCATACTACTGAGAAGTTTGTCTACTTCTTGAACAAGTTTTTGATGATACCTTTTATTTCCAGTTATCAGGTTGAAGTCATCGGCATACGGGGTAGTTATTAATTTCCGGCCGGCAAAATCGTAACCATATTGCTGCTTCTGGGTTTCAAGATATTCAATAATTGGGTTGAAACACATGAGAAAAGGGTCTCCCTGAAAAAATCCTTTCTTGAAAGCAAAGCGTTCCGATTGCCACCCCGGACTTGTCTGCAAGTACAACCCTAGTCCAGCCTCTGTACCGTTTTCGTTTAGCGCACCCAATCAGCTGATAAAATAACACACCCTCAACGTTGAAAGTAGACCTAGCCATTCCTCTAAATGGGGATTGCGCGATCAGTGGAGATACCGCGCTGTGTGTGATAGAAGAATAAAAACAAAGAACGGCCTGAATCTGGACTACCCCTGGTCAGTCGTAAAAGTGAGTCTGCACTATTAGACTACCATAGGCCATGTACTGTAGCTGCTCCTGACATATTGAAACAACCAGTAGGTAGCTGGGCTAGACTTCTCTCAAGGCACAATGATTTTTTGAAAAAGTGTCAAATTAGGGTCTGTGCTTGCAGACTAACCCCGGACCGCATACTCTGCCATTCAGTCTTGAGTAAAGAACATCGATGTAACGGGCTACTGGTTGGGGCATTGCGTAACGACTTAAAATGACGTATAGATCAGCTGATGACTCACGCTGCCATACGCGTCAGCCAGGTCGAAGAATGTGATGTGCAATTTTTTTTTTTTACATCGAGCATGTTTCAGAATTTCATGTACGACTTGTACCCTTTTCTAACTGCACTCTATCGGAGTCACACCGATGAAAATACCGATTAAATTTTCCTTATGTAAACAAAGGTGAAACCGCAGTTTTCCCCCTGTCGGTTTCTAACTGCCGATGAAATTCGGTGAAATTCGGTGAAATTCACTCGCTGTGGCGAGCCCATGCCGGAAGTGAAGAATTATTGGGCAATCGCTTGTGCTTGCTGGCGCGCGTTTTTTTGATTCGGCAGTGCATAACAGTACAGTGCAAGCATTCTAGTATAGTGCGCAGGTACGGTAGCTCTACAATTTAACGACGCAATCATGGATCTACAGTGGTTGCTACTATTTCCTTTACTACTGACTTTACAGTCCAAACAAGCATTTTTTTTAATGCAATATGTCTGGTTGCAAAACGAGTATGAGGCTAAAGTACGCAGGAGGAGGCAGCAGTTTTGCCGATCTCGAGCACGGAGATCGTGGCTTTTCAGCTCCTTACAGAGGGAAATGAGATTCCGGCTAGTCTCCATGGCCGTGGCGGACGGGTCCGTGACAGATCGGAATATCTATCGGCGTGACCGAAGTCAGGGCTCTGTGTTTTGGTACCGGACTGTTGCGAACTTCAGTAATGAAGAATGGCGTCAACATTTTCGTATGTCGAAAGAGACATTTAACTTTTTGGCGCATGAACTCCGACCAGTATTGGAGAAACAAACAACAAACTTCGGGGTGCCTATTGACCACAGAAGGAGACTTGCTGCAATTATATGGTGGCTTGCTACCCCCTCGGAATACCGCAGCATATCAACACTGTTTGGTATTGGAATTTCCACCCTCTGTGTGACCGCCAGGGAGGTATGCCACGGCATCAATACTATCCTATTGGACCGGTATATATCCATACCACAAGGAGATAGACTTGATCAGGTGATCGAGGGCTTTGAGAGAAGGGGATTCCCACAATGTGCTGGTGCAATAGATGGAACCCACCTACCAGTGATAGCACCGGTTGAAAAACCAGCAGATTATCATAACCGAAAGGGATGGCACTCGATTGTTCTGCAAGCAGTCGTCGATCATAACTATTGGTAATAATAATAAAACAATTGTTGAATTACTTAGCGTATTTATTACATTTAATCAAATTATCACAGTTTCTGTAGAGTTCTCCTCCAATCTTGATACAATAATAATCTAAAACTCCCATTTAACACAGCATAGCCATACTCATAGCATATCGGGTAAAATGTTGTATTTATTCAATTGATAGGGTAAAATAGAGGAATGTCACATTGTACAGACATGGTTATACAGATTATAGTCTTGTGTAAGTTGACAAGAAGTGGGTGTCGGTACTCAGAACATCCGGTGCCGGCACCCATGCTTTAAGAATGCAAAGTTTGTGCTACAATGATATCGTGTGAATAACTAGTATGGGAAGTGAATGGTCATACCTAGCTTGGCACAAACAATCACAATGTAGAAATGGGGTATGAGTGACACCGTATGTCAACACTTGTAGTATTAGAAAACGTTCCTGTGGTTTAGAGTATAGCGTATTTTTTTTTCTTTTCAGCTTCACGGATGTCTTCACAGGCTGGCCAGGGCGGACTCATGATGCTCGAGTTCTTGCATTTTCTGATATTTTTGCACTGGCAGAACGTCATCAAGGTGGCTTGCTGTTCCCTCCTGAGGTAACTTATATTTATAATCATATTTTTAGTCTGATTTTTGTCAAATTTGTGATAAATAGAAGTTAAAAAAATAACTTCATATCATTGGCTGAATTTGTATCCAAAACACTTGACCTTGATGATGTAATTCATGTGTACATTGATTTGTCTATTTTTCATGTCTACATCAATAATGTTGAATCTATTATTTTGAGACCGAGAATGGTGGCTGAGCGGTAAGAGTGCCCGCCTCATGCACAGGAGGTCCTGGGTTCAAACCCAGACCATGCCATACCGAAGACTTTAGCCAGTCGCTCGGCATAGAACAGAGAAGGGAAAAATAATCACATGTGTTACCAGAGGACTGGCCCCCTTCTGTAGCTTTCGCTACATTTCGTAGTCGTGTGGCTTTGGGCGAATGAATCAGAGATTTGCACTGCCTAATGTGCCCAAATTGGCATGGGAAGACTATATTCTTATTTTGAATGGGAAGGTACATTTTCAAACTTTCTAAATATTATTGTTTCAACATTTTATTGTGCACATTTCAAATCAAACAGACCTGAGCATGTTTATTCAAAAGTTAATCAGGTGAAAATAGTGTTTAGTTTGAAACATTGACCATTTTACTCCAAACTGTGAGCAAATGTGCCTCTCAATAATATTGAGGATCCATGAATTATGTTTAAATGTTTATAACATTTAACAGAGTGTAATTCTCTTGTTTTTTATCATAGAAAAGTCGAGTCATCAATGGCATTGAAGTCCCTGTCTGCATCATCGGAGATCCTGCCTACCCCCTGAAGAAGTGGCTGATGAAAGGTTTCATAAACAACAACAATGTCACACAGCAGCAACAGCGTTTCAACTTCCGGTTGAGTTCAGCTCGTATGGTTGTCGAGAATGCGTTTGGAAGGTTGAAAGGACGTTGGAGAAGGCTCTTGAAAAGAAACGATGTTGACACTATGTTTGCTACAGACGTTATTACTGCTTGTTGTGTTTTGCACAATATCTGTGAAATTCACAAAGACGTCTATGATGAAGCTTGGGATCAACAAAGAGCTGCAGAGGAGGCCGCTGAAGGATTACGTCAACCAGGAATCATTCAAGATGTGGAGGCAAATGCAAGCGCAGTAGAAATCCGCAATGCAATCATGAGAGATTTGTAATTGTAGAGAACACTGCCTTTATCAACCTTTATTATGCACTTGTGTCCTTTTTATAGATACAAATACATGAAATTGCATATATGGGACTACATTTGTTTGAAACAATTTGATAGGATTAATTTCTTTCAACAGTTTGGATGATGTGAAACATTTCAAATATACCAACCAGAACCTCCTTTATGACTTCAAAATGCTTTTTCTTATGCAAAGATCATTTTAATATGCACAGATAAACTGTAACATACTAGCCGTAAAATTACTTACCTTGTTTTTTTTTTTGTAACTGAAATTTAAAAAATGTATTTCAATATTCTATACATCACACTACTTGCTAAGACACTATCCATGGTGTAATGATACAACTTTATTTCAGATGATCTGTTTACAAGAACTATTTTGGACGAAGGCTCCTTTTCTCTATGCCCTTTTTTTGTAATGTTACTATGACCAAAGTTAGGTTGTGTGGTCTTCAGTCACTGAAATTTCTAACTGTGTGAAGAAAGATTATGTCAAGAAGTATTGAAGTACCGGTACAACAAATTAAAAGGATATATTCAAGCATCTTTCTGTAGCAAGAGTGCAAGACGTCATGAAATGTATTGAACTGTACAATAATTCAAGTACATGTACTAAAATTGTTATTTTCCAAGTCATTTCTAGTTGGTAGATTCGGTCTGGTGAAAATTTGCCTGATACACCTCTATGATTGCAGTGCTACATACTCCCAGAGAATTTGTTTGGGTGTGAGTCATAACAAATGAGCAGCAATTATAATAACGACAGCCCTTAGAAGGTGTTTAGTATATGGCTATAGTAATTTTAGCACCACAGTTTTTTTTACATGTATCATGATTATCATCCTTTCGATGACTATTCCGACATTTAACACTTTAGCTCGTAACTGATTATGGACTGTTACAGCTGGGGAGGTAATAATTTAGCAATTATATTATTACTATTATTAATTCAGCAATTATAAAGTATTCCTTGTCATTTGATTGGAGAATTGTTGGTCACATGATATTCAATAGATGTACTATTGCACAGGCGTGCAATTTTGGTACCATTCGGCGTAGTACTATTTAACGAGCATGCATTTTTGGTTATATGCAGATTGCCCTTCCTGCCCTGCACATATCCCATTGTATTAGCTGGGCGCATCTGACGTGAAGGCCTGACTCCAAATTTAATTTATCTTAAATATAACGAGCAAAGCATTACAGATTAACATTCTATTAGGTACTTCGATGTTGTGTAGAACAAATAATTACTCTTTTTCATTTGTTCAATAGTGCAATTATTTTCATTCATTGAAAGATCAACGTTAATTCTATTCCACCCGGCTGACGCCACGTTGAATAGAACGTTAATCTTTCAACTAATGATAATATTCGCACTATTGAACTCATAACCATTCGTTATTTGTATAACGTTGTATATTTATAACCATCAATACAACAGTGAGCAACTGATTATCACATTTTAATTGAAGTACAAGTATTCCTGTCGGTATTATAATGGAATGTTTTTTTCTAAAAATGTTCCCTTTAGATGTGAAACTCTGCTTAATGTATTTGCTTTCTTGCTATTTCCTAATTTCTATGTTCACTTTGCATTCCGCAAAATAGGCATGTTTTTTTTGTTTGTGTGTGTCATTGAAAAAGGAATTTAATAAAGTATTATTTTTTAAACTTCAAATGTAATGTTACGTTTTATAAATTATGCTGTATACAACTCTTGCACCACATTTGCAATTCAACAACAACATACAATGGAACCTTTTTATAACAAGATTCTCGGGAGCTGGGGCCATGCAAATTACATGTACCTTGTTATAAAAATGGGTGTAACAATCACAGAAGACTATAAAATATCTGGGAACAGCCAAGTTATCTTGTTATATTTTTTTCTTCTTCAGAGCTCTTTATAACGAGGTTTCACTGTATAAATTACTGGTAATGCTTGTTTAGAGCTGAAATATCAATGTTCTTAACTGATGAACAAATTCACTTGAATTTAACAAACGAACAAATAATGTGTTGCTTTTTAACTGAACTTTATTTAAATACTACATGTATAAAGTGTAAAATGTATAAAACAAAACAAGCAATAAAACCAAAGTGTACACTGCCATTAAAAAGGCACATGTTTGGCACAATCACATAATATATATACATGTAATACTGATTGTTTATTTTCAGCATTGACGACCTTCTGTACTTATGTCGATTTTTATTTTGTGTAACGTGATCCATTGAACATGGCCACAGTATTTATTTGTATGTCATGGTTATTGTAATAGAAGCAGAATTTAAAAGTGTATTTTTGCACTTTGTGTCTGCTCGATAAGAACTTATTCAGAATTTCAGACCAATAAAATGCAATCATATGACTGAATACATACTCTGATTTTGTTTGAATTTTTGAATCTCTTTCAGTAGCTAGTCAGGTACTATTTTCTTAGCAAGTTAGCATCCTTATTACATTCAATTTAGTGATCCATTAACTTTATAAAATTAAAGTTCAACAAATATATCTTGTACCTTGTTGCTAGGTCACAGGAGTAGACAAATCAGACATCAATATTCTCTGTTTTCACTAGGTAAACATTATTTTTCAATCTCAAGAATGTTGGTACACGACTCAAGTCTCAAAATATTACTTATGTGAAAAAGTTAATGGATCACTTAAAATGCATTTGACAAATATCAGGTTACTCTTTGTGCATAACAGATTGAGACAATGTACGAATGTCTTTTGAAATCAACATACTTTTATTAAAAACAAATCATTCACAAAACAATTTTTTAACTTAGTGCTACACATATAGTATTTACGTTTAAATATTTATTAAATATGTCTACTGGCAAGACACAATACCCGAGTATGGATTCTTTGGTCAAGAGGTGACTTTTCACACACAATAACATCTCTGTTTGCAGCAAAACACACAGTTACATGTAAAGTTCTCCATACAGTATACATTATACAAGATGGTTTGCTTGGATAACTGATCTTCTGGCAATGTTATGCACTTAAATAAAAAAAATACTCTACTTACAAGACAAATACAAATGTTTTCTGCAATAAATCTTTCTAAATATTCTACAAAAAAAATGAATCTTTAATACATTTTTACATATAATATGTTCTTTAATTTATTATGGTTATAAAATGAATAAAGAACAAACAAGAAACATGTTCACTTCAAAGGCAATTTTGTGGGCTAAAGATTGTATAAAAACTATAAATATTTGTAGAATACTGTAAATATTGCTCTTTGTAATCCGACTAAAACTAAACCTGCTCCTCTATTATAAAGCTTCAAAGTTGTGTAAGTTGAATACTAACTTTGAATAATAGGATGAGAAAAACATTAGACTTTGGATTTTAGTACTTTAGATTCTAGACTACAGAATATATGAAGGTTCAAAGGAGACCTTACAAGAAAGAAAAACAACTTTTACTGGTGTAAACACTAAAAACATAAGAGTCCAGCACATGCTAAACATAATGTAGGTTCTAGAGTACTACAAAATATACAAACAAGTAACATAAACAACACAATAAGTTTTATGATTTACCTTGCATGCATAACAACAGACACATACTTTTCACAAACATAAGAAACTATGATTCCTTCACTGGCTATATCTTTCTTCTGGCAATATACTGTAGTTGTAACAAACACAAACAAATGCAATTTTTTTTGTAAAGAGTTATTTCCAAAAACATCACATATATCACAAACTAATTAATTAAGGAATACCAATGAGTGGAAAGTGTTTTGATAATTAATATCGATCAAAAACTGTTCAGCAAATGGTAAGAAAATGTGAGGTGCAAAAAAATACACATTTTGCTCTGAACTTTTTGACCACCTTATCAAATGGCGATAACCAGCCTCCTACTAAAGTTATTTGAATATGTTTTATTGAATATATATTCAAGCCTTAAGAATGCAGATAGTCTCTTCACAAAGACTACACTACATGTACAATGCTCAAATATAAGCCATGAACTGATTGGATATTTTGTTAATGATACCGGACTACTGGTTGAATACAATTTAATTTGGCTTGCACAGTTGCACAACCCACTACAAAAAATCATGGAGAAAATGGCTGTAAACAAAAGAATACTTATGGAGTGTGTTGAATGACAAGGCAAATTAGCGAAAACCTCTTAGAGTTCAGTGTAGTGATTTTCTTCTTCCAAACCGGTGTTTTGCTGTCTAGACGGTACATCTCGATGATACTCTTGGCGGAACTCCATACCTTGGGAAACATTTGGCCTAACTGTAGAAGCTGCGATTGGCTCAAGAGCTGTGCGGGATGGTCCGGGAGCTGTGTTCGGCCAAGGAGCTGTGTTCGGAGTAGGAGCTGTGTTTTGAGTAGGAGCTGCGTTCTGCCAAGTAGCTGTGCGGGATGGCCCAGAGGCTGTGCGGGATGGCCCAGGAGCTGCGTTAGGAACGGAGGCTGTGCGGGATGGCCCACGAGCTGAGTTCTGCCAAGGAGCTGTGTTCGGCCAAGAAGCTGTGTTTGGAGTAGGAGCTGCGTTTGGCCAAGGAGCTGTGTTCGGAGTAGGGGCTGCGTTTGGCCAAGGAGCTGTGTTCGGAGTAGGGGCTGCATTCTGCCAAGGAGCAGCGTTTGGCCCAGGAGCTGTGTTCGGCCAAGGAGCTGCTTGACCGGCAGGAGTGTTGTGACCTGTAAACATTCCCATCATCTGCTGGAATATAGTCATTGTTTGCATCTGGACATTGTTGAACGAGTCCATGATTTTCTGCTGTGCTTCACGATTCTCATTTGCCTGAACCCTCTCCCATTTCCTCTGTTCCTCGGCTCGCCTGTCCTCAGATGCCTGGAACAAAGCATGGCTCTCCGAGGTCGTACCCTTGAGGAGCAACGCCATAGACTGGCACGATGTCTCCAGTTTGGATTTGTAATGCCTCTTCTTCTTTATAGCTGCAATAGACAAATAAGAAGGAAGAAAAATATTAAGTACATTGGCCATGATAATAATAACTACATGTAATAATAAAAAAGTAATATCAACGATGATATTTCATAGTGCCTTCTTTAAGTTCTTAGGACAAATAATTCCTCTTTTGATGATTGTGGTGCATCATTATCATGTTTGAAAAAAAGAAAGAAAAAAAAATCCCTGTACACTTTTAAGTGCATGAGAACTAAAAGAGAGGACAGAGATAAACACAAACACTACACAAATCATGGGGTAACTTTCATATTACTTCTTTATTTTTATTATATTTTGTATCAGGTCAGGGTCGTGTGATTATTTTAATTCTTTACGGAAATGCTTTGATAATTGAACCCATAAATAGTTGTTGACAAAATTGTGAGTTTAAAGTGTGAAATTTGTGTCACATGAAGTTGACCCCCTTTTTAATTATTATTGATGAAAAATGTCATCAAAATCAGACGTATAAAACAGGTCAAATTCGAAATGCTATTAGGGGTGGGTGTGAAGAATAGCCTACCGGTACACTATGATGACCCAATAATATTTAAAAAAACATACCAGTCAACTTGAATGATGCTTTTGCTGCCTCATCCTTTTTTGGGTCCTCCCTAGCTGGAGCCGGAGCAAGTTCTTCTACGTTGTCACTGTCATCCGCAGTTTCATCATTGGGCACGGGCCTGGCAACGGGAGGGGGATCAGGGCCATCAGAATCTTGACTGGCTTCAGCTTCAACCTCAGGTTCAACCTCGAGTTCAAGGTCCGATTCATCATCATCAGACTCCGACATAATTGTTGATGTCGACAGGGAACTCGACGATGCTGGCGAAACAGACGTCCTTCGTTTCACCAACGACGCTGAACTCGAAACTAGTCGGAGTGGTGTGGCCGATGGGCGGGCACCCCATATTAAGTAGAGAAGATCTTCGTTCGGAATGGTCTTCCTTGACCGGCCTGAAGTTTTGTTGTGCAACAAAAAGTCCATATACTTTTTCCTTAAGTATTTTAACTTGTTGATCACCTGTCTCTTGTTCCTGATAATGCCCCTCTCATTCAACCCATCAACTACCATGCCGTAAACGGTCGAGTCTCTGCAGGTAGCATCGACCTGCTCCTGAACAGACTTCTCTGCACGGATTTCCAGCAGAGCTCGCTCGGTCTCGCTGCTCCAGCTTGCCCTGTCGTCATTCTTCGACATTGCGATGCGGCGTCAACGAAATAAAGCCACTGGCACAACACAATCAACGGAACGCTACAAAACTTGACAAATGACTGTGAAAATGTACAATACCAGTCTCAACGATCAGTTCAGAAGCTGCTGATGACTTATACTTTATTACAGATGTCAAATCAAAACAAAAACCTCGGAATAAGCGTGGCAAATGAAACAAACAAACGGTAGCGAAAATCGGAAATTCAGTAAAAGCGAAACAGAAAGTGCGATAAACAAAAATCCATTGTACTTTCATTAAATCTGTTAGTAATCAGTTTTAGATAATGTTTTGTTCACCATTTGGTCTAATAAATATATAATTCTAAATAAATATATTATCATAACGATATATATTAATTTCGGTTTTTTACAAAGCTTATCAGTAATATAATATAAAAATAAAACGAATCAATTTAAGCCCTCGCCCCATCTAGCTATAGCGTGCATGCAGCATGTTGAAAATAAATGTCAACAAACAAAGCTGGTTACGAAAAAGCGCGCGTACACTGCGACCTTTGACCATTTTAATCGCTGTTTTAATCGCCTTTTTCTCCCGAACGTTTTCTAACTGCACGTTTCATCGGTGTCACACCGATAGAATGAGAATTTCTCCTGCTCTTGAGCAGGAGAATTTAATCGCCTATTTCTCTTCTTTTCATCGGCTATTTAATCGCCTTTTTCTCCTCTGGTGCTTTCTATCTGCCACTTTCATCGGATGCGTCCGGATGCATCCGATGAAAATTGGTGCAGTTAGAAAAGGGTATTGGTTGTGTTCTACAGAGTGAGTCAAAAAAAAGTTTACACCTAGAAAATTGCTAATTATTAAAAAAAACATCGATTAACATTAAACTGTTCTGTTTCTTATGAAAGGGTGTTTTATCCCAAATCATTTGGTACCATTTTTGTGTGGTATTCGTTCACGCTTGGATGAAAAGGAGACATTGTTTGCGAGAGTGCAAAAATCGAATTGCGCCAAAGTTGCCTATGTGATGTTTGAATAAAACAATTGGGATTTGGGTATTAATTCGGTCTTTGCAGATCCCCAACAAAATTAATCATGCCACACATATCAAATATCAAATATCAACGAACATTTGTGCGCGTGTGTGTGGGTGTGTGTGACTTTGCCCTTTGCAAAAAAAATATGCAATGCATTTCATTTAATACATTCAATCCATTCTCTCACTCCGCTAATCCCAACATAATACATACTAAAGGCATCACTTTGGCGCAAGTCGATTTTTGCACTCTCGCAAACAATGCCACCTGTTCATCCAAGCGTGAACACATACCACACAAAAAATGGTACCAAATGATTTGGGATAAAACACTCTTTCATAAGATGTATAATACTTTACTGTTCATAAATGATTTTAAAAATAATTAGCAATTTTCTAGGTGTAAACCTTTTTTTTACTCACACGGTATACAGCCGTTCACTCCGTAATGCCTTCTGGACCCGTTTATCTATGAATTCATTGGCTGTGTGATAGGTTGACATTCTCTCCGATACGATCTTATTAAATATATTACCAATGCAACATGTCAAAGATATTATCGGGACATTTTCTGGTTTTGTTGTTTCACCAGACTTGAAAATTAAGGCAACTTTTGATTCGGACCACATTTCGGGGGATCACCACTTTCAAAAATCTTATTATATAATGTTGCCAGGAAGTGGTGGGTACAGTACAAGTGTTTTAGCATATACGTACGGGAACCAGGACAATTATGTAAGATCAATAACATTGGGGACGCTATACTTTGTACAAAACTATTCGTCCGCATCCATCTGAGAAAACGTTGGCCGAGGTGAATTTTTCATGTAACGAGCCATTACATACTTTCTTCGAGAAATCATAGAAGTTATCCCGAAATCTTTTCTCCAAGTGGGCTCTAGATTTTTCGTCCCTGTGTTTCTTTGTTTTTTTCTTTAAGTACGATATTGTTTTTATTGCAAGTTTAAATGCTTACGACCATTCGGTAAAGTGTCCTAATATTCAAATTATGCAAGGAAACCCGTTACTTGCTAGACTTCACTGTCAGACACTATTGAGTGATTGACTGGCTTTTTTGTTTTGTTTTGGTAATAACATACATAAAATGAGCTGTAAAGGGTACACAAGCATTTTTCTACATCAACAACCCACTTCTTGTAATGGCCAAAATTAAACTGATTGAATCTTTGCGCAGCATAAAACGTACGACCATTCGGTACAATGGTCTGAAAAATGGGGATAATATTATTGTCCTCAGGGGGGTAATTGTCCTAGGGGGTAGTTGTCCTTGGGGGTGATTGTTCTCGGGAGGTAATTTCCCGGGGGGTTATTGTCTTTGGGATTATCCCGCTGGTAATTGGCCGGGGGTAATTGCGCAAGGGGTAATTAATGTCCTAGAACCTAGAACAAGTAATCAAGGCAAAGTGTCCCGCGATGAGAGTGAGAACGCATACGAATGAAAATAATGCCATTTCAGGATTTTTAGTAATCAGTGTACAGTGTTTTCCGCTGAAAATTCGTTGACCATTTGAACTTGGACCACGATAAGATTTTACCTATTTTTTTACTTGACCTGCGTCTTTTAGATATGGAAACGTTGTATCATCCGCTCAATCTGACTTGCGTGCATAGAACAAATAAGCATTTTTCCAAGAAAAACAGTTTTCTAAAATGTGCGTTTCTTTCCAGCATAGGGGTGCCCGGAAGTCACACGGGTAACATTTCATAAAGTATAATATAAAAAGACCATATGCAAATGTTATGTACTTTTGTCGGAAAAGATATATTTATCCAGCACGATGTCGTCTCTTTTTGCGTTGGAGAAGAGCAAATACCGAGTTTCAATCACACTTTGGCCGCTCTCGCAAGCTCTCACTCGTTTCACTGTGGTCAAGCGTCTTTGGGGCAAGCGGTTAATGAAAAAAATAATCGTTAGCTTTCTTCTGGTATCAATTAAACTTGTTTTTATTGATTGTATAATTTTGTCGGAATAAAGGAAACAAAAAGGCTTGACCAATAACTTATCAGCGTCTGAATTGACCTTTTGACCTTGAATTCCCTGATGCAAGCGCACATAAACAGGTTCTCATGACGTCAATTTTGCTAAATCGGTGTCTGTTATCGTAAAATGCTACACTTTCACAATGTTTATACATCTTTGTTAATTATTATTAAGATATAACATATTTTGTCTGATATCACTGAAGTTTTGGGTTTTATTTAATGAGTCATTTTAAAATAAGAGCCATTTTACTGTTTTAATTTACTGGATCGTACCATTAAATTCGCAGGGTAGAAAGATGCATTTTCCAATCGCGCCAAATTTTATTTACGTTCCGACATTCTGTTAAATGGGTTCGTGTTGTTATTATGTTAAGAATCCATTGCTTTCTGCTCCACCAAACGTCCACATGCGGAGTCGTTTATCAACTAAATTATTCAAATTTATGGATGCTTCCTTCCCAGGTGTTTTTGGTGTTTATGCTTTTCATTCACCTGTTATTATTCTTTGTACTCCAATTGCCAGAACGCAAATTACATTTTGGTTTCAAAAGTTTCATGCGGAGTCGCTAATTATCAACTATATGTATTCAAATTCATGAATGCTTCCTTCCCAGGTGTTTGTGGTCTTTATGCATTTCATTCACCTGTTATTATTCTTTGTACTCCAATTGTAAGAATACAAAATGCATTTTGGTTTTATAGTTTCATTCAATAAGTAAGTCAATACAAGATTATGTTCTGCACAATAAAAACAATGTGTGTCCTTAATGTACAAGGTAATGTGTCCCCTCATTTTGTAATAGTTAATTTACCCATTCACATAATGGAACTACCTGCCCGAATAAGCCAGTGTCCCGTGACCCCTGAGCACTCAACACCGTGTGGGGGTCAGTTTGTGGTCGACTTCTTTTATGAGACAAATCTAAGCAAACGTTTCCATATGGTGATACGAATTTGGTAATCCTACCTCGAAGCTATAGAAAGTTGATGCATGTAATGTGCTTTTCACTGAAAGTTCATTTACCTTGTAATCTTTTCCCTAGATTTGACCGATTTGTTTCCCTTGGTCAGATTTTGGCTGCAAATTCGTTGACTACTTGAACTTGGACCACGATAAGATTTTACATATTTTTTAACTTGACCTGCGTCTTTTAGAGATGTACCTGTGATACGAATGTGGTAATCCTACCTCGAAGCTATAGAAAATATACCAGTTCACGGTTAGCATATTACTGCAATGACCCCGAATATCCACAGATCTTCAAAACATAAAGAGGTCCCAATTTGTACATTTTGAAATAATCACTCCTACAGCGATGGAGATGCTATATAAATGGCCTTTGTTTCCCCTTTTACAAAGAATACTTCCACCTGTGTATCATAGAGTGCACTGATTGTGCATTAATGAATAATGATTACATAACTTTCATGAGCACGTATCCAGTATTTCCTCTCCGTGTATTTCTAAATTTGTTCTGCATTGACCTTTATCTGCTCATGCTCAGACTGCAACCGTGATGCATGTACTGTGCTTTTCACTGAAAGTTCATTTAACTTTTAACCTTTTCCCTAGATTTCACCGATTTTTTCTCTTGGTCAGATTTGGCCGATTTTTGAAATTAACCAGCGCCTTCAAGGCATGTAAATGTGTTTGAATTCGGTGATATACTTCGTAGCTATATAAAGTCATTGCGATAGTACAGTACTTTTTACTGAAAGTCTGACCCTTGACCTTTGAGCGTGTTCAGATTTGACCCACTTTTAAATTTGACCTTCGCCTTCAATATATATATACCAGTGGTATGACTTTGGGAAATCCTGCCTTAATGATATAGAACGTTATTGGTTTCAGGACCATCACCCCTGGTCAATCACCCCCGGCCGGCCAACTCCCTATACAATGCGTATACAAAAAAAGTGTACCCAAATTTGGTAGCTCCTAATTGAAAGGTGATAACAAGTATGACTTTGAAATCGATTTTGTGATGATATCAGATATTTTCTGTCCAATGATACCCTATTCATAATATTTCTGCCACTGGTGACTGAGCACTGAGGTCTATAAAAAGTGTTGTCAAAATCACCTTGTTCCAAGTTTGGGCTTAAGGAACTAATGTGGGTTAGGTCATATGCATGTGCTTCTTTGGTCTTAAATCCTTTTGATATTGAATTATGCCTCGTGCTTCAGTGCTTCATTGTTTAAAATGGTGCAATGTATCTAGGCTTTCACAGAACCTTGTTTCAATCCACAGGATAACCTTTAACTATTTTAACAGCCTACTAAATTCTTGTCTCATGTTATCTAAGTTTTCTCTGCTCACTTGTCCACTGCCCCATTTCACACGCGTAAGGATCGTCCATAAGGTGTTTATTTCGAATAGCAAAAGAAAAATCAAAGGTTAGTAAACCCAAACGCAAGAAAGAACAAATATGACGATTATTATAAAAGAAATTGACAGCAGACTTTCATAAAAAACGATAACATCCCAAAAAAACTTTATCCATTTTGTATCACTCAATGAGAAGGTAACCTTAAACAAGGGATGCGAATTTCGTCAAGATTGTAATCATCGTCAAGCGAGTAATCATCATAACGAAGAGAATATCATAAATTCTGCTTTTAATAAGCATTTACCTGAGTTTGAATTGATATTAACAATTTTTTTAATCAACTGCCTAATAGTCAATGTAAATAATTGAGCAATTGCTTTGGAATGAGATAACACGCATAATGAAATTTGACCCACATTCACTGCTTCAGCCCGACCTTGGTACAAGAGGATTTTGACAATACTTTTTTGAAAAGTCTGCTGTTCAGTCATACTTGGCACCATATCGTTAGACAGGGTATTAGTTTTTCCTTACAATAAAATATGATCCAAGGTCACACAGGTTGTAGCTTTTTAATTAAAAACTACTAACGTTGGGTACACTTTTCGTATACGCACTGTAGGACCATGTTATTATTATTATTATTATATTGTTCTTCTACTTAATAATGATCATAATGAGCTACAGCAGCAGAGCATGGTGTTGTTGTTATCATTATTATTAAAGTGACTCTGTAAAATTGTAGAAGGTTGATGAACAAAAATTGCATAATTTTTGTTTAAAATGTTTCTTAGTATATTCCTTCTACTGTACTAACCCTCTGACATGCAACAAATCCTGAAAAAATTCTCAAACCACAAAGATATCTATGGTTTTCTTTGAAGGCGTCACTGGTCAACACCCTCTAACAGTGATTAACAGTAAATTGTCCCAATCATTTTTGAATTTTCCCAACCGTTTTTTCATGAAAAAAGACATCAAAAAGGCTATACAAAATCTTTCAACACTTAAATGTCTGGAATGTTATATAGAGCCAATTTATTGCTTTGTGACGATTTAAAATTCACCTAACATGGGATTAAATTGTAATAATACAGTGCGTCCCAGAAAAAACGAAACCGAGAAGTATCGATGTTCTATCATAACTTAATCACAACTATAATTAATGAATGATACATATTTGGAAAGCTTAGAGTCTCCTCGTTGATAATACTACCATTATTACTTATATCAATATTACTGTTATTATTATTAATATTATCGTTATTATTGTTGTATGTTGTTATTATTGTTATTATTATTATCATTATTATCATCATCATCATCACCATCAAAATCATTACTATTGATGTTGTTCATACGGCTCCGTTTAGTCTCATTTCACAACGCCCCCTATCGTCAGAGCAGGGTCAGAGTCGTTAAAAATTCATTTTTTGTTTAAACGAAAAGCACATCCACCCCGACGTACGTTATCACTAGCTCTTTCATTGGAGCCCTCATGTCTCATTGACTTTTGAAAGTTCACCCACCGTAATTTTTCAAAATAGGTTGCAAGCTCGTCATTGCCTATAATACACATGTGAAACAAGTCTAACTTTGGACTAAGTTTACCAAGCGATTTGAAGATTATAGGTCGAGCACACGAAACATAAAAAGCATGAATTATCATAGATCACTTCTGCCTATTTCATTATGTCCATTTCATCCAACCCCCCACCGTAATTTTTCCATTAAGTAAAAGCAAACATTTTGCCGAGTTTAGCAAAAACATGAATATTCATGAACGGTCAGACAATACAGCCTTTTAGTACGTAACGTATAGTGAATGGGAATGGGCGATGATCCGTTCAGGAGGTAGAGGTCAGTGGTTTGTGCTGGCAATGTTCACGCGAGCGAAAATGAGACAATCGGAGCAATTTGATCATTATTATCATATTTATTATCATTAGTATTAGTAGTAATCTTAAGTCTTCGTAGTAGCAGTAGCAGCAGTAGTAGTAGTAGTAGTAGTAGTAGTAGTAGTAGTAGTAGTAGTAGTAGTGAAATTTGTATATAAAGACCGCTTTAGGGAAACATGGACATTGTTCTTTATAGGCAGGTGGTCTTTATGTTCAGGTTCCTGTAGTACATGTCCAATGGGAAACCATTATAAAAGGGAAACCAACAAATGCGATCTTTATACACAGGTGATCTTTCTATGCTGGTGGTTGATGATGCCTGCGTCACACTTCCAACGGTCTCGGGCCGAATTTGTGGATCGCCAGAGAGTAATCGAATTTCTAACACGCCGGGGAGTCGAGCGTATTTTTCGCTTGAAATCTACCCTGTCACATAGGTGCCAATTTAACACCCGCCAGTAAACAAACGGGCGGGCACCGTCCGAGTTTCGGTCGACTATCAATAGGTCTGTCGGTGCTCGCCGGACACTCGGGCGATACCCGGACGGGCTCATCCCGACGCCCTGGCGGGCTTCCTCCGACGCGTCTGCTCCTCGAATATATATAGGACACTAACAAATGTGTTCACATCATATTTGTGAGGTCTGAATAAACAGCAAAGCGACTTCCACACTGTAAAACTTTAAACGTTCGTTTATCAACATGTTTATGTCCCAATAATTAAAACACATGCATATTTAGGTGTTAGTATTTAAACACTTAAAACGCAGATATATTAGCACTTATTATTAAAGCAATCAGTTTATCCGCTTGTTAGCAAATGGTTCAACAGTTGTAAATTTAGAGTGCAGTACTGTGACGGTTTTGAAAGAGTGAGCACAGGAGTTGTTGCAGAACTTGAGGAAATTAGGAATTTACAGCAAATTGAACTGAGATGCCGCCAAAGAAGAACACGGCGGGCAATACGAGCACGGCAGAGCCGTTGCGGGAGGGGGGGGGGGGTTGAAATGGCTGCTGCATACTGTGTACAAGACAGCGATGACGTAGCTCGGACAAGGCGTCTTCTCCAGCACCGAGGAATAATTGAAAGTATCTCAGAATGCAGGGGATATATATTAAGACAGCTCCCTACCAGACTTAAGCCAATTATTTGGAAGCCTTTATTGGGCGGCATATGGTTTTCCGACGCAGTATCATAACTAAATTATTAAGTAGACAGGAGGAACCCGGCAGGGGCTCGTAGAAGCCGCCCGACGGCGGCCCGACACCAGCACGGAGCGCGCTCGAAGCACACCCAAGTTTGTACAACTCGCGGGCGGGATGCGGGAGAGGGAGGTTCGAGAATCGCAGGTAGCAAATGCGGCGGCCACGCAGCTCTGCCGACCTCAGTCTGATTTCTTAAATTCCAAAATGAACTAAAATCGTCGGATAGCCGCCCGAATATCGATCGAATGTTTGCCGATGCCCGAGCGATCTATGGGCGCCCATTTTACGAGCTCTGCGACCTCAACATTCGCCATTGGAAAACTACTTAATTGGGAGCAGGTTTCGGTGCTCTGCGAACGTCGTCCGACCCTTGCCGGAATCCTGGCAAAAATGCCATTTTGAGCTCGCAGAGAAGTCAGGTGGGCTACGCTTGGATATGTGACGGCCGCATTAAGCAGGTTTGACTGCAGCAATAGTAGTAGTAGTAGACGCAGAAGTAGTAATATCATAAAACCTACGCTAATACATTCATGGTACTAAGCTACGGAATCTTAACAAAACAAATCTAACATATAACAAATGATTGCCATGTCCTACATAATGCAGTTTTATAACCTGTTACATCGCAAGGGACCAGGAGTCGGCCGATCCTGAGTAACAGTAAGAATAGGCCGTATGAATACGAGAAAATGTACTTCATTATTCTCAAATATTGGATCCTAATACCTTTTGGGATTTTGTAGAATGTCAAATAAGATCAATATAAAAACGATATTTTATTAATCTATCTAAGACAAAAACAAACTTGAGTCAGATTAAAAAAAAAAAAAAAAATCTGTATTAGATAAAATAAAATCATGTGAGGGAAGATATATATATTTTATATAAAAAGAAAGTTGATGGCGCTTTTATGAGACCCAGATCAAACGTTTTCAATTCAGAAAAAAAAAAATCAAATTTTAGAATTAACTACAAAAATATTTGATAAAAATGGACGAATTGAACAGTCAAATAAAGATACCCTAAAAACAGCTAAGGAGTATTATTAAAATAACATATACTTCCACTAACTCCTCACTAGTTAATTTTATATGAAATTTACCTGAAGACTGTCAGAATGTGAATTTGTATTAAATTCTAAATACAATTTTGAAGGTTTGTTAACATTGAACGAAGGTTTAAATACGTGTAGAAATATGCAAAATATTAAAACACTTGTTGAGTGTACTCACCAAGTAAACTACTGGTGAGTTTCCTTGTAAAATGTATAAATTATTTTTAAACATTTGGCCGTCTTTTTACTATAAACTTGTAATTATTAATTTCATAGTGGTAAAATATCCCTTGATCAAAGGAGAGCCATAATACATTTTGTTTCAAAGAAAAATCAAGATCCCTTATTTTTGAAAAATTGGAGACCCATGTCTGTTTTAGAATACGGATTTAAATTAATAGCTGAATGCTTAGCAAATAGTCTAAGAAATGTATTATCCTAAATTATAAGATGTGACTAGACTAGTTTTTATAAAACGACGTTCTTAAAATATTCTTTTGGCTTTTAGATATTTTGGGATGCGCAAAGATTCAAACAGTTTAATTTTGGCCATTACAAGAAGTGGGTTATTGATGTAGACATATGTTCATGCACCTTTACAGCTAATGTTATGTATGTTATTACCGAAGCAACAAAAGAAGTCAGCCAGTCACTCAATAGTGTCTGAAGGTAAAGACTAGAGAGTAAACGGGTTTCCTTGCATAATTTGATAATAGGACACTGCTAACGTTTAAATTTCACAAATAGGACATACGTAACATATTCATAATTCCTGCAAAGCTCTTCGAGATTCAATGTTGGCTGCAAATGGGACATGGTACCTTTAAGCCCATTGCATTTTATTTTTTGAAATGAAATAATGAGTAATTGGATTAAAATTGATACACAAATTCAAGGAATTGTGATTGATGAGTACACATATAAAAATAAATATTTACGCTGAAGATGCAACATTTTAGGTGAAAGATATTCACTCTTTGTCTAGAATATACAGTGTACTTGAAATATTGAAAAGATATTCAGGGTTAAACATAAATCGTAATAAATCAGAAATTTTAGCTCTTGGTTATTACAAAGCACACCCCAACCATTCTAAAGGTCCATTTTTATTTCCCTAGACGTGCGTTTTTCAATGAACTCGAATGAATAATATGAATCAAATTGTGCGCCTAAATTACAAACTTTAAAACGAATTTTGGGAATGTGGTCAATGAAAGACCTAACACCATTGGGACAAATTATATTTGTAAAATCATTGCCATTTTCCAAATTATTTTTCTTTTATCAGTATTACCGAAACCCCTTAAATTATTTATTCATGAAGTTGAATCTGTGATATACTACTCTTTTATTTGGGATCGTAAACCAGACAAGATAAATCGGAATACATGTACAAATATAGCAGATTATATTGAAGGGGGTTTGAAAATGAAACATTTACCATCAATTATTATAGGACTCACATGGTTGATGAGATTGTTAAATAAAGAAAATAAAGGAACTGGAAATGTTTTTTTGAATTTTATATGATGAAAATTGGTAATGGTTTATTTGGACTTGAAATTTAACAAGTAAAGAGCAATTGATGAAAATGAATAACTCCTTATTAAAAGAAATGTTAGTAGCCTGGAATAACGTAACTTTTGTTGAGAACCCAAGTGATAATTTTATTCAAAATCAAATTATTTAGAATAATTCATGTATCAAAATAGCTGGGAAGGTTGTTTTTAAGTCTGATTAGATAAATAATGGCGTAATACAAATGTTTCATTTAATAAATTTAATCATTTAATAAACATTCGCTGTAATTTCTTTATAATGGAAAGATATTAATACAAATACGCCCATTTCAAATATGAACCAGCATATGAATAAGTGAAATTTATCCAAAAAAAACGCACAGACTTGCACTAATTTTTGAAGAAAAAAATGCGTAAAGAGGGGATTTAACAAGATCGCAAAAACTTTCAAGAAATCACCTAAAGGGCAATTTCAAAACCCTATTGTATATCCCAATGGAATAATGTTCGATTTACCCAATTCGTCATTTTAAAGTGTGAATATTTCAAAAAGTAATGGACAATGCTAATGAAATTCCCTTAGATTTTGCAAACGTAATATTTACTTTCAAATAAATTACATTTTCTCAATTTAAGTCCGAAATGGTAAAACTTTGGTTGAATCTGAATTTGAATTTGAGTTTGAATTTGAGTTTGAATATGAATTTGAATTTAAATTTGCATTCAAATTGCATTTCAGTTAGAATTTTGAATATGAATTTAAGTTTGCGTTTAAATCTAGATTATTTCACCTATATAAGATATTGATGAATGAGTAGAATTTAGTATATATAAAACTATAACAAAAATAAGTCATTCATACTGATTTTTACATTCTGAATCAATATCTCATACAATTTGGATAATCATTATTTCGCATATTTAAATTGTAACGGACTAAAATTTTAACAAAAAATGTGCAAGCCTAATACATTAAAACATTAAACATAAAACATGACGTAAATATTCATAATTGAATGACGCACGCCCTTAAGACTAAAACAACAACAACATCAGCCGTATTCAAACAATCAATCCAAATTTCAATTGACAAAACAACCTGATTCCTTACCTACCAGAGATGGAGCACATTGTAAAAGAAGACACAAAATAAAGGATAACACGAACCCTTTCAGATCGGCCATCCTTAAAACAGCACCCCGGATTGGGTATGAGCCTATAAACCTGACTGTTTAAGAACGACTATGCGGCAAATGCCAAGTTGCTTGGAGAAACTTTTTTGTTTTTGGTATAGGATAGTTTACTGCTGATCGTCATGAAGGTGGCCCATGTCTGCTTCTTAAGAAAATGGCTGAATGAAGAAAGGAGGAACTAATTATGACACTAAATTACCTCTCACATCAAGATTAAAAAAAGAAGCTACATGTATGACGCAAACACTTGAAAATCGTTTTATATTACTTTATGATTATGCCCATAGATTGCAAACGTTTTGTTGACATTCAGAAGCCGATAACATTCATTCCGTTTCAACTCATCACCCCGAGAATGGAAACAGAAGCTGATTTTCTCACAAAAGTATTCGCATTACGTGTGGTTTAGTTGCAATTCATAAGATTTTCGAAAGGTAAATGTTGAGAATGAGGAGACGCGAATCGTTTACTCTCTCACCCTCTCTCTCTCTTTCTCTTTCACACGTGTCACATGAGACAAAAGCCATTCAATATTGTTATTATTATTAGTATGAAACCTAATATATTTTTAATTAGTACATCTTCATTTTTTTGGTATTAATTTGTGCATTATACATACAGAGAAAAAAAAGCTATTTTTTCCGCATGCAAACATCCATTGTCTTAACGTGTACATATTTCAAGGTGTAATCACCTTTCAAAAAACAAAGGTTGCACGGGCCAGTGGCGGATCCAGGGGAGGGGGGGGGGGGGGTGTGGGATCCCGGGACCCCCCCCCCCCCCTTGAGAAAAAAAATCATGTAAAAACACGTGATTTGTTACCTTGTTTGGGGGTTGCCCCCCCCCCCCCCCTCCCCCCCCCCCCCCCTCGCGCTCAAGGGGGGGGGGGTGCAATTTTATAAATTTTCGAGGACCAAAAAAAAAAAAAACATGCTCACTTCCCCTCTAAGTGTGAGCACTTATTTAAAAACAAATCAAAATGGGATGGGTGGTCCCCCTTCTTTTCTGACAATACATGGGGGGGGGGCATTTGATATGATATCCCCCTAGGAAAAGTCGTGGGGGGGGGGACGTGTACCCCCTTCCCCCCGGATTGATGCCCTTGGCCTACTCAGGCTTCTGAGTTGAGCAGTTGCACGCATTTTCGTTTGAGTCTTTGTGGATCTGATTTCTTACCCACTGTGTACTACTGTGCCAAACAAAATGGGAATAAACAATATTACAGACCATTATTCATGTGTAGTTGTATGGTGGAAAATGTCATTTATCGTAGAAGATGTGATTATGCTCAGCGAGCAAGTAAATATATAAAACAAGCAAAACATAGAAAGCCTCTCATGTCAATGTATGTATTGTACCTAGACTTTAAACTGATATTATAACTGCCTTGTTATTTCTAGGTTGCACACTACATCGGTCAAGATCGCACTGTAATTCTATACATACAGGATTTCAAAGATGGATTTGTCGTCGATGGAGAGGAAATCATTATGATGATGTTTATGATAAGTAATGCACAATCTATCTGATCTTTTTTTTAAATTCAGTATTTTTGATATGAAAGGATGACGAAATGATTGCGAGGAGTTTTAAGTTATTAGCGTTCACAATCAGACGATATGTCGATACGGCTCAAGAATGATATAAACTATAAAATGAACATTTCTAGAAATTTGGTCATGCGTCCATTTGCGCCTTTCTGCTGGGCACCCAATGTTATTGATAAGTTGATTCAACTCTAAGCATAATATAAAAGTGGTATTTGTCATGATGTCACCTTTTTTGTTCACATATATATTTAGATTGCCTCTCACATCAAGATATAACAAAAAAGCAATGACGCAAATGAAAAGCGTTTCATATCACTTTATGATTATACCCATAGATTGCAAACGTTTTGTTGACACTCAGAAGCTGATAACATTCATTTCGTTCCAACTTATCACCCCGAGGATGGAAACAGAAGCTAATTTTCTCACAAAAGTATTAGCATTTCGTGTGGTTTTATGCAAAGTGTAATCACCTTTCATAAAACAAAAATTGCACGGTCATCCGGATACTTTTGCTCAAAGCACTGATTATTTTGTTTTTCTCAAAAACCTTTAGAAACAAAATGAAATACTGATGCAGTAATGATTGAAGGTTAAAATCCTGTTGCAGTAATATATCACAATTTGTACAGTTTTGCGAGCTAGGGCCCTCCCTCCATGACTCTCTTGAAATATCAAACTTCGATGTTTAGTACATGAATTTTCAAATAGGAATTAATGCTCTATTAGCCACGATAGGAGATATGTTGAGAAAAGACCAATGATACATGTTTGATATTTGTGTGATGTTACCCAAGCCACGGCACTTGTGTGCTTAAGGGGGGGGAGGGGTATGGATGAAAATGGCTGGAATACTCCCTTTGGAGTGACGAGTGTGTATTTAAATTTAGAACTGTAAATTTCATACAGAGACTGGTGTAATAATACACTATAGAGTGGTGAAGTGTGACGTCATCAAAAATCTATTTTTAGAATTTCTCAATTTTTTATTCATATTCCGAAAGAACATCAAAAATAATGTCCAAATGTCGAAAACCAATTGAATATGTTAAGTATTGGCTGAGATATCACCATCTGAATGAATATATGTCCTATGGGAACTCAGTGTTATATGCTCTGGCTCCTAACCATCAGGAGCCAGAGCATATAACACTGAGTTCCTATAGGGAGTATATTTATTCAGATGATGATATCTCAGCCAATACTTAACATATTCAATTGGTTTTCGACATTTGGACATTATTTTTGATGTTCTTTCGGAATATGAAGAAAAAATTGAGAAATTCTAAAAACAGATTTTTATGACGTCACAGCTTCGGTACTCTATATCATGCTTTGAATATAGTTACTTCAACTAGAAAGGCCCTGAAATCGAGAAATTGTAAACAAAAATCAATAAAATGCTCCTATGAAGTGGAGAGTGTGTATTTTTAATGTAGGATTGTAAGTGTCATCCACGTCACCAATGTAATACACTGTATCATGCTTTGAGGTTAGGTTTAGGATTCGGGTTCAAGTTGCATGTAATAGCACAGTGTTGGGTCTGGAGGTGAAGTGCGGAATTCAGTTAATGTAGTAAATTGATTACAGACCAATTTTCACATGAGCGTGTGTGGAATTGTATTTTCCAGAGTTGTACATGCTGAGGGCATTAATGTTCTCGAAACCCCCCACAGTACAGCCAACTAATTTTTTTTACCATGCATATCAGGCATAGGCCTATTTAAAAAAAAAAAAAGTTTAATACATACAATATATTATTTTATTTATCTAATTGCCAGTGGGTCCGTCTTCTGTGTGTTTAAGCCTCTGTGATGTCAGCCATTATAAGATGGAAGTTACTTAGGTGCTAAGTGGTAGAGCAGGGTGTTTAAATCCAAGTAAATGTACAAGTGCCCTTTGTTAAGTTATTAATCCTCATTACCAGGTCAGTCAGAGAGGGCTTTAACCTGTCAGTCCCCTGGCTGCTTAATTAGTAGACAAGATTCTTGTCGAATTTATCGCTATTATCCCTGCCTAGCGGCCCGTCAAAGAAGTCAGGGATCCACAACCTGTCGTTCGGAGCGCCCTATCAAGTACTAATAATCGCGCGCCCGAGCAAAAATGTGTGCATGTATTGTGTGCACGTCCGATCTACAGTCGCTCGTTTCGCACGGATCATAGCATGTGTACAGCAACTACGAAGTCCGCTCAGTAAGTGGGATACTTACTTACTTAATTATAGCAGACAGGTAAACAAAAAAAATCAAACCAAACCAACCATCATTTTTCAACTGAGCCTTTGTGAATTTAAACTCTTGCCAACTTCATACTGCTGAGCCGGACAAGAGAGGAGGGCGCCCTTGTCTCGGTTATTTGATAGTCACGACTTCTTAAACCGGAAAAAAATATCCTCAAAATCTCATTAATCGGACCATAAACAGTTCTCCAAAGGAATATAAATGCTTCTTTAACAACTATTGATCGATGTGGAATCATTTTGTGAAGGAAATTTTCTCATTAAACTACATTACTGGCTAACTAAACTTCAGTGCAGATAGTCAAAATGGCGACCAGCAAGGGCCTTGCACAAGGTGCATACGCTAGCGCCACTAGATCGGGCACGCCGGAACAACACCGTGACGCTAATAAACGCACCGCAGCCGGAGGTAAGCCTGTCTTCATTAAAGATCGAGAATGACCTCTTTCGAAAGATAACTTAGTAACAAGTCAAGAAATGTATAAAGCTGTAGTGAATTCAATCTCCGCTACGAAAGTTCAAGGTATTCAGAAAATCGGAGGCCTATGTAGGCTATATATTTCTGACCGTACTAGTAGGCTAAACCTCATTACTAGCGGTCTCAATATTCGCAACTCTTGCGTCAATGTGTTTGACTTAAACCCATTCCTCCCAGCTACCAATGAAAACTTAACCAGAGTTTTGATTAAGGACATACCCTTGTCAGTTCATGATGTGAACATCCTGAACGAATTTGAATCTAGGAAGCTTAAGGTGTCTGGAAAGATAATACTTCAGCGTCTAAGAGTGGACGGTAGACTCACAGTGTGTCTTACAGGGGACAGGGTGTTGTTCATTGAAAAACCAGCCCAGCCCCTCCCAAGGTTTGTCTCCTTCGGCTCTTTTAAAGCCGACCAACTCCCCAACGACCAGAGCACGGTATGTTTCAATTGCCTAATCAAGGGGCATCATCGCTCCACCTGTTAGAGTGAAGTGATATGTCGCTCTTGCGGCAGACCTGGGCACTATCAGAGAGACTGCACGGCAACGATGAGTGACCCCAACCCCCACCCCAGCATGCCTAGTCCTCCACTTGACGCCTCTACTGACTGCCACAATGATCGAACCGAAATCATCTCAGAAGCCATCTCCGTAGCAACGGTCCCCACCAAACCTCGCGAATCTTCTGCTGGTGCACAACACGATTACGCAATTTCTACAGCAACAACGCCAAGCTGCAACAGAAAGCGCTGTCCTCGGCCCCTCTGACTCGCATACAACGAGCGACGATTCTACCAACGACGGAGACGACGAGAGCGAACCTTCGAAGCATACTCGTACTCGAGATCGGCTTCCATGCAGCAACGATTCGCAAGCGAAGATTACGCGACTCGCAGCCACTACACGCATTTCGCAACAGGATTCATCAAGTACCCTGACACCTAGCAACGAGACGCTTCCATCACCAGAAATCACACATGGAGCTTCTCACAGTGACACAGCGGTGCGAGTTCGACGCAACATCAATGAATTGCAGTACTTTGATATATCAGCAGAGTCACTTTAACTTGTCAGGCATCGCCTAAGATCAGGAAGCACTAACAGTCAAGAAAAGGAAACAGCGAAGTATCAAAAACAAAATCTAAGAAGAAATGAATGTCATGTCTTCAGTTGTTTTATGTTAAAGAGTGTTTTGTAACCCACTATCACCCTATTCCATAAATTTGTCAGTCTGTCACTTTATTAGTTTAAATGCCCGCGGGCTTAGAAATAAAGACATAAGAAGTCAAGTATTTCAATGGTTTAAATGTCAAAAAGCAAATGTAATTTTCATCCAAGAAACTTATTGGATATCAGATTAGAAATTTTAGAAAACACTGTTAAGAATGAATGGCGCGGATCATGTTATTTTTCTCATGGGTCTAATCATTCGTCGGGAGTTGCCATCCTTTTTGATCAGACATTTAATGTAGATACTGTTCATGTAAAGCAAAATGATGGTAGAATGTTGCTTCTAAAAGTAAATATTGATACAATGATCTATACTCTTGTCAATGTGTATGCACCCACACAGAAAAAAATTAGGGACGGATTTTTAAAGAACTTACAACACACTCTTATTACAAGCGATGTAAAAGAAATTGATTATAATCTAATATTAGGTGGTGTTCGGAACTGTGTAGTAAATGTGCATTATGATGTTCAAGGTACCAGAAGTAAATTTTATAAAAAGCCACGAAACTTTCGTAAATTGTTAAAACGATATTCCCTGTGTGATATTTGGAGAAGAACAAACCCACTCAGTAGACAATTTACATGACGAAATTCTTCTCTAAAATTAGCATCAAGACTAGACTATTGGCTTGTAAACAAGAACGTTCAGGTTAATACCCCCTTCACATACACGGATTTTCTTACGAGTCCCTACGGATCACACAAATTCACGGATCTTTCACGGATCCTTACGATTTTGCCACTTTTATGACCGATTTAAGAGTTGTTACGAGTTATTACGAGCTATTTACGGTTTGTTACGGATTATTACGAGTTATTACGATATACTTACGGCAGAATTCCACGATTTGTGACGAGCTGTCACGGATAACTACGGGCAACTTACGTGTTAGTAACGATCTGTTAACGTGTTGTTACAAATAGTTGCGAGTTAGTTTACGAGTATTTACGAGTCCTTACGGTTTTTAACAAAAAAATAACAACTGAAAATAAAGTGTTCAAATTTGCAGTTTTTATACCTTTCCCCCAAAACGTAAACGATACGTAAGAATACTTAAAGTATACGTATCTATTTGTAAAGTACTCGTAACTACACGTAAAGTGCTCGCAATAACAATCCGTAAAGCCATTGAATCACGACCTCAATGAAATCGTTAAAAAAACGTAAGCACTCGTAATAATCCGTAAATAATCCGTAAATAATCCGTAAACAAATCGTAAACCAACCGAAACAAATCGTTAAAGAAACCTTAACGAGTCATTTACGGATTCTTGCGAGCAGTTTACGGATAGTAACTTGTTGATGCGAGCGGTTTACGATACTTACGGATTGTTACGACCTATTTACGAGTTATTTACGGACAAATAAATCCGTGGACAATCGTAAGAAGATTTTTGACATGTCAAAAAATGTGCCTCTCCTTTCACGGATACTTACGAGTGTCTGCGAGTTGTTGCGAGTTGTGACGAGCTATTTACGGATACCAGCGAGTTATTTACGGATGCTTGCGATTGACTACGAGTTGGCGATCCGTAAGGACTCGTAAGGAAAATCCGTGTATGTGAAGGGGGTATTAGGTGATCAAAGCAGATATTAGACTGGCAATACGTGCCGACCATAATGCAATATCCCTCAGAATTAGAATAAAAGAAAATAAGACTGGTCCTGGATACTGGAAAATGAACACCAGTATTTTGAGTGATGAGAAATATCTAAATAGTGTGCGTAATATTATAAATATGGTTCAAGAAAAAAATCATTCTTCCTCTGAAATGTGGGAATTGTTGAAAATACGTGAGTTTACACAGAAATTTTCTAAAAAGAAAATGGTTTAGAAGAAGAACAGAAAAGAAATATTACAGGAAAAGTTAGACTCTCGAAAAACAGATTGATGTAAATAAGAATGATATTGAAATAAAAAAGAACCATGTATCATTAAAAGTAGAATTAGAAAGAATTTATAAATTTGAATCTAAAGGTGCAGGCGTAAGGGCTAGAGTGAAATGGATATAGGAAGGAGAAAGAAGTACAAAGTATTTCCTAAGCTTGGAAAAAAGGAACGCTTCTCGAAAGGGAATAACCCATTTATCTCCAATAAATGGGAAAAGAGTACTAAACAAAGAAAATGACATTTTAAAAGAAACAGTGAAATTTTATAGTGCGTTATATACAAATAAAAACCTAGATTGTGATCTTATTAAAAATTATGTTCACTCACAAAATATACCACTTCTTAATAGTAATGACAAAAACTCATGTGAAGGTAACAATTGCAGAATGTAAACAAGCAATTTTCTCTATGCAGAAAAATAAAGCACCCGGTTCCGATGGAATCCCTGTATAATTTTATCAGGTGTTTTGAGTTGACCTAAATCACATTATTATGGGTGCCTTGAATGAGTGTTATGCTAACGAAGCTATGTCAAATACTCAAAGGAAAGGACTCATTACATTATTGTATAAGAAAGGAGACCGTTTAAGCCTGAAAAATTGGAGGCCTATAACACTCCTGAACTGTGACTACAAAATCATAGCAGCTGTTATAGCACGTAGGTTACAAAAAGTTATTAAGCATATTATTGACCCTAACCAAACTGGGTATATTAAATAAAAGGTCGTCTAGCGGCACACAATGTTCGTTTAACAAAAGACATTATTGCATATATGTTGAAGAAAAATGTAACTGGAGCAATTATGATGGTAGATTTCACTAAAGCATTCGATGTTATTGATATGCTTTTTGTAAATAACTGTTTAGAGAAATTGAACTTTGGTCCGTCGTTTCGAAAGTGGGTCGAGGTTCTTTACACAGAAATTTCAAGTTCAGTCATTGTAAATGGATGCATGGATATCAGAGACGTTCCCAGTCAAGAGAGGGATTCGTCAAGGCTGCCCCCTTTCAGCAATACAGTTCATTTTGGCAGCTGAATTCATGGCTAATAGAGTTAGGAAAAATAATATAATTCAGAAATTTGATTTTAAAGGGTGCCACTCTACACTTAAACTTTTACAATTATATGCTGACGACACCTTATTCTTTGTAAGAAATAAAAACTCTCTAGAGAATATAATAGATGAATGGGACTTATTTGGGAAAGTCGCAGGCCCGAAATTAAATAAAGATAAAACTGTTCTTTTCTGGATTGAAGATGTCAAGAGAAGGTGGTCTCTCTTCGACCTTGATCTGTGTTGGTCAACAGAACCTGTACAGTACTTAGGGTATTTTTTATCTGCAGACTTATATTATGCTACAAAATTGAGATGGGAAAATAAATTGACCAAACTACAGAAACTCCTGGATAACTGGAGAAGCAGAAACCTCACAATATTTGGAAGAATCATTGTTGTTAAATCACTGTCTTTAAGTATAATAGTTCATTTAATGATGGTAGATACGATTCCACCAAAGTGTCTGCAGAAACTGAATAAAACGGACACTTTTTTTTTTTTTTTTTTTGGAGTCCAAAAAAAATCGCAACGACTCAGCCAGCCGAAAAGTCGCTCAGTGTAGGGGGGGGGGGGGGGGGGGGGGGGGTGTAAGCGGACACTTTTTTTTTTTTTTTTTGGTCTCGAAATTTCAAAATTTGACATTTTTCTTCGTTGGGGGGGGGGGGGGGTCAGGTAACCTTTTTTTAGGTTAGCCGTGGGTATAATTTTTTTTTTTTTAAATAATTAAAAAGAAAAAGAAACCAAAGGGGGGGTTTAAACCCCAAACCCCCCCCCCCCCCCTGCGTACGCCCCTGGTCCTTACCTATCAGTGACGTAAGCATCAAACGTTTCTACAACCTGATATCTTTTAAACATACATTCAACAACAACAGGTGCTGTCTTTTTGGGGAAAATATACTACAAACAAATGTTGACTGGTATTCCGTGTTCAAAAGGAATTTAACATATACAAGGGAACATCGCTTTAAAGGGAGTTCAATCTTAAATTGCTGTACAATATACTACCTGTTAGAAACAATCTTTACAAATGGGGATTAGCAGACGACATATACTGTCCCCAGTGCCATGTCATTGAGGACATAGTGCATGTGTTTATCGAATGTAAACAGAATAAGAATTTCTTTGATTATATCAAACATGTTGTGAAGTACACTTTTAATATTGATTTTGTCATGGATATCTCCTGTTTACTTAAGATTAATATTGACAGAGAGATAGACGTTGTTACAAGGATCGCATTCTGGTGTATATACAAAATGTTAGTCACCCGGAATAAGTATGGATTTAATGAAAACCGTTTCAAACTAAGATACGTATTTGAAAGAGAAATCAAAAACAGAATCGTTGTAAATCAGGAGCTTAAAAAGCCAGATCAGAGGTTGCCAAAGAAACTGTTACAAGCACTTTAGATGAAAAGTAGCAAAATATTGTATAGTTGAAAAAAAATATGTGATCTCTATTGATAACATTGTGCGTCAATTGTATTTGTTCTCACAACTTTATTTTGATGTTTGAATGTAAATAAACACCTCATTTTAGGCACAAAAAAAAAAAAAAACATTCATTCCGTTTCAACTTATCAGCCCGGGGATGAAAACAGAAGCTGATTTTTTTTTACAAAAGTATTAGCATTTCGCGTGGTTTTATGCAAAGTGTAGTCACCTTTCATAAAACAAAAGTAGCACGGTCATCCGGATACTTTTGCTCAAAGCACAAGATGTGCTGATTATTTTGTTTATCTCAAAAACCTTTAGAAACAAAATGAAATACTGATGCAGTGATGATTGATGATTAAAATCCTGTTGCAGTAATATATCACAATTTGTACAGTTTTGCAAGCTAGGGCCCTCCCTCCATGACTCTCTTGAAATATCAAACTTCGATGTTTAGTACTTGAATATTAAAATAGGAATTCCTGCTCTATTAGCCACGATGGTAGATATGTTGATAAAAGACCACTGATACATGTTTGATATTTGAGTGATGTAAGCTAAGGCACGGCACTTGTATGCTTAAGGAGGGTATGATTGGGTACATGATAGGATACAAATATGATTGTGGATGAAAATGGCTGGAATACTCCCTTTGGAGTGACGAGTGTGTATTTAAATTTAGAATTGTAAATTTCATATAGAGACTGGTGTAATAATACACTATATCATGCTTTGAATATAGTTACCTTAACTAGAAAGGCTCTGAAATCGAGAAATTGTAAAAAAAATAAAAAATTCTCCTATGAAGTGGAGAGTGTGTATTTTTAATGTAGGATTGTAAGTGTCATCCACGTCACCAATGTAATACAATGTATCATGCTTTAAGGTTAGGTTTAGGATTGGGGATAAAGTTACATGTAATAGCACAGTGTTGGGTCTGGAGGTGAAGTGCGGAATTCCGTTGATTACAGACCAATTGTCACATGAGCGTGTGTTGAATAGTATTTTCCAGAGTTGAAGATGAGGGCATTAATGTTCTCGAAACCCCCAAAAGTAGAGCCAACAAAAATTTGTTTTACCATGCATATCAGGCATAGGCCTATTTCTAAAAAAAGACGTTTAATACATACAATATATTAGTTCATTTATCTATTTGCCAATGGGTCCCTCTTCTGTCTGGTTATGCCTCTGTGATGTCTAAACTGGAAGTTACTGAGGTGCGATGGCTAAGTGGTAGAGCAGTGTGTTTAAAACCAAGTAAATATACAAATGTCCTTTGTTGAGTTATTAATCCTCATTGCCTTGTCAATCAGAGAGGGCTTAAAGCTGTCAGTCCCCTGGCTGCTTAATGTTTCACGAAGTGACGGTAGTGAGCAAAATCGCATATAATTTCACTTTCGATTTTTTTGCATTTTTGGAAATCATTCACTAACATCTTGAACCTCAAAAAATTTCAGACCGTAATAATATCTAATTATGTCACTATGACGATGACGTAAACAAGAAAATACCTAGCAAAAGGATTTTCTGTTTTCACGAAGTGACGGCCAAGTACGCGCTTAACAGCCGTCAATTCGTGAAAACATCGTTTGCTCTCTCCTGCTTTTAATATTTTCACGAAGTGACGGTAGTGAAAATTTCGCAGTTTGGAACAGTCACAGACCATGAAAAGGTGAGTTTTTAAACATTTTTTAAAGTTAAATTAATGTGGTACACTCTTTTGATTCATTCTGATTCTTTGTAAGCCATAAATATGTCCATGAGCACAGAAATGTGTGAAATATACACCGCCGTTCCACATATCGCCCCATATACTTATTTTCATGTAAGTGAATAAAGGAGTGAAGTATCATGTGATCAAAAACTAAAAAGATCAACTTATGTCTTAACAAATATACATCTAGACTAAATAACTTAAGTGGAGAGTCTTTCTTATTTAGCTCCACACCAAATATTAATGCTATAGACCTCTAAGGTTCTTTTTATATCTGCTTAAGTTATAAATTTGAACAAGTTTTACAGAAAGTTAGAGATCAAGTAGACTCTAGATCTAACTTAGAGACTAGAGTTTTACTTTTATTTTTTCAGTAATTTACTTTTAGGCCTGTAGCTAATTATAAATTTGATTTAGAGTCTAGAACTCTAGTTACTCTAGATCATCATTTTATAATTATCAGTTTATGTCAGCCACTACTCATCAATCTAGAATCTAGAGATGAGTAGATCAGGATCTAGACCAGACTGAGACCTTTCTTGTAAGGCGTGCCTGGGGTTTAAGAAACTTCAGGGCTCCAAGCCCAAGGCCAACATCAACATGGCCAAGGGCAAAGGGAGTTATGAAAATTATCATCATGCTGAGCTGAGATGACCTGGGAAGTAGCCCCTCCTGGTTAACTGTTAGGGAAGTCCACGATTTGCCTGTCAAGCAAAGAAGGACATGAATGAACATTTAATTAAAAATTGAAAATTAGATACAGTCCTGCCCTGAAAAAATGGCACCATCCGAAAAGGAATACTTTTGTTTTGAGACCGAAGTAATCATGAGTAGTCTACCTTTTGGGGAACAATGTCCACATATTTAGCTTAGTTTCTCTCATTATCTGTACTCTGTGTCTGTTATATCCAAAGGCAGCACTTTAGAACCCTTGGTCCCTCACCCTATATAAAAATTCTTGTAAACAATTGTCCTTGATACCAGCAAATGTTGCCCAACTCCACTTCATATTTTAAAGAATTTTTCAAGCAAGCACCATACCAGATGATGTACATGTCTCACTACCTACACTTCAGTGGTAATGAAATTATGATGATGTTTTTGCTTTCACTTTAGTTTCAGATGCAGTAGATACAATTTGCACTTATATGAAGGAAGCACTGGGAAAGTACATCTACTTTTCAAGAATGCCACAGGCCAGAAACAAATCCAGGTGAGAATAGTTTCATGATCTGTTCAGGAAAATCACACTTTAGCAGCAAAGTACTAAGCACACTCACTGCGTATGTGCATTGGGGTGGTTGTTGTTTGGTAGGGGCAATTGGAAAATTCTATTTTGGGGTAATAGGGGCAATTGAAAACTTCTGTTTGGGGTCAGTTATGCATAGTAATTAATTTGATGTACAAAAGATAATATTGGATCCATTTCCTTACCTCTGCTTGCAAAAAAAATGAAAGAAAATAACTTGTAATTATTTCTTTCATTCTACAAAATTAGATTGGATACAGGGACCGACATGCTGGGAAGATGGGTCCTTGATAATTCACTGAACACAGAGCTGGGATTGTGACTTGGCATAGTGACCAAAGAGTGGGAGCGGTATGGAACCGTTGAAGCAATTCACCGAACACGTACAGTCAGAGCTGCATGTGTGACTTAGCATGGTGACCCTTAAAGTCTCCTGACGGCTCCGATTGCGATTCTGATGATGACCCATTGTCTATGCTTCTGAGCGAGTCAAAAGGTATCTTCTCTCCTTCTTGATTGTTTCCCAATAGTTAAAATTTTAGATATTCTTAATTGATTTTAATGCTTAGGTCCCTTATTTAAGGGAATGAGTGGTCCTATCGAGGTCAGCGTCTAATTTTTTTTTAAATCCTTAACAAAAATTGCCAATACTAAGGTGATACCAAATAAAGTATTTAATTCATTAAGAGCCTCTCTAAAAGTTGGTGCCAAAACTACACAAAATAATTTCGCCCAATCATAATGCACTGTAAAGTTTCCCTTTCATAATTGAAATTCTGATAATGGTTTTCTATTGATTGTTCTTTCTCTTATTTCCTTTTGCTTTCACGCAGTCTAGATAAAGGATCTTCGCTGCTTCAACCACTATTGCTTGGATGACATACGTGTGAAGAAACTTGAAGAACTGTTGTTGAAGAGCATGCTTGAGAAACTAGAATCAATTACATGATCGTTTTGACAATGCTTCAATGTTTCAATACCTCAATCTCTCTTTTATACCGTTTTATTTTAAACATTTTAAATATCATAAACAAAGCAAACACCACTCATAATTGTAATTGTGTGTTGTAATCGCAATGAAATGGATTGATTATAAAATCAATGAATTGATTTAAAGCAAACTGGTAACATTGTCCATGATTTCTGAAACAATGAACTGAATAGTCGTACAGGTGTCAGTTTTCTGTTACAGTATTGCAATGAACTTCTGCACACATAAATCTTTATTATTAAAATGTATAGCTCAGAACAGCTATTTATCAGGTATACCTACCTCAATCAGTAATGCATATTAGAGTTTTCGATTCCAGTTCCATGAATCCTCATATCGTATCTTTGTATTGAAGAATTTGTTTATCTATTATCTTTAAATGTTTGTATTCACAGGGGTTGATGCCTTCATTAGAACATGAATATAAGTTACATTTCCACAATTGATTTTTCTTTCAAAACACAACACAATGTTACTAGTTCACATTTAATGTTTTTATTTTTACTTCTATAGTCATTCTCATCATAATTGTATTTGGTACTTCAAACTATCTTATAATCATACAATATAATGTTGCTGTTTTGAATTTTATCTGTTTGATGAGAAATGAAATTGTTTAGTCAAATTGATATTTCAATGTTTATCATGCATTGTTCAGCTGATAATTGTTTAGTCAGAGATTACGTGTTTGCCTGGGTGAAGACAACCTTTTAGCATTGGTAAACTTTGTAGCGTTTGAGACTGTGTACTAAATTTTATTGAAATACCCTAGAAAGAGATTGTGTAAACTGACTTGCTTCTGAAACTCTACTCACAAGATATTAATGAAAAACAGTAATGAACAAAAAAGTAATGATGATGATTATATTAGTCATATTTCCCATTGCAAAAACTGTGCCATCTTTTTTTTCAAGAACTGCCTCGTTTTGTTACGATCAACATGTAAACCTTTTCAGCCAGAACAGGATAACCATGTCATGCAAGAAAGAGACTATACCACACAGTACTGTTTTGAATACCTCTTTTGTCTTCAGGTAAAAAAAATCTGTGCAGATGAACCTTTAAAAAAAAGAGTTTATTTAGCAGCCAGTATATTTCAGCATGCTAATGATGTAAAATTTCTTATTCATTTTGTTTTGGAATGGTATTTTGAATATAGATTTATTTCTTTGTTGACTTCATCATACATGTAGTATGTGGCATTTATTTGCTATGATTGCTGAATAAACATGATAACCAGGACATGTATGAAGAATAAGTTAAAGACATTTTTAGCATATTTAGTACTGTATAATGTGCTAAATAACCTTTGTATTCCGTGGCTGTATACCTGATGAGTCTTTTCCACAAATCCCTAAATGTACATTTCAAAATGCAATATAGTATTGATGATAATTGATGATGATATGTTTGGTATGAATTATTTAATATTTTTAATTTATTCTCCATTTGCCACTTGCTGTTCTGGTTCCAAATGTTTGAATTAAAACTGCTCAGTCGAAATTCATTTTCTGTGTTTATATTGCAGAGTTGAGTAGTTAACTACAGATTATGGTCAATGATCAATACTGAATCTTTTTCCTTCATTCAAAAATATTTCTTAACATATTTGCTTTATTTCCTATGTGAAAAAATATATTTAGCTAGGCCCCTCTCTAAAATTTTAGAAATTCCACATAGTAATAGAGTAGCAAAAGCCCTAATATCACCCGCATGAATTTCAACAAGAAATGGCAGAATTTGTGTGATATTAAGAGGAGATGGAGGGGGTAAAGAGAGAGAGAGAGAGAGAGAGAGGGAGACTACTTGAACGTGTTCTTAAGTGGAAAGTATATAGTAACTTTAGTGCAATCTTTAGTTCCTACTACATACAATATACCTGATAATTAAACCTCAAAGAATATTAAATACATATCCATTTTTAGCTTAAGATTAAAGAGAATAGCTTATTAATCATTTTAAAAGCACTTTGTGCCAATATCCATCTGTGCTATTGATAGTTAATTTATTGTGAGCCGTAGCTTCGTGAACAAAAACTGACATCATACATCTAACATCATAATTATACAAAGAAGAAAAGGTGCTCTTATTTTATCCATACATCTATTAAAAAAGTAATTTTACCGTATTTCAGTGTCTATCTCATGAAATTGCTTCACACAATTAAAATCCCATATGTTTTATACGCGCTCGGCTACGAGCCGTCATTTCGTGAAAACAAAATACAAGCGTTCTATGTGATTTGTGTTTTCACGAAATGACGGTTAAGTTAAAAGTTCATACAGAGACATTCAGTTTATTCTTATCAATAAAAAAAAACAGCTACCAAACGAGGAAAATGTACTCTATCTCTCAGTTCGCATTATTTTATCTGTACATCAATTAAACAAAACATAATGCCGTTTTTAGTGTCCATTTCGAGAATTCCATCCACAAGGGAAAAGTCCCATACGTTTTACGCGCGCGGCTACGTACCGTCACTTCGTGAAAACAAAATCAAAGCGTTCTATGCAATTTGTGTTTTCACGAAATAACAGATGTGTTAACAGTCCACACAGAGAAATGAAAAAGCAGCTACAGAAAGAGGAAAATGTACTCTTTCTCACAGTTCGAATTATTTTATCTGTACATCAATCAAACAAAACGTTTTGCCGTATTTAGTGTCCATTTCGAGAATTCCATCCACGAGAGAAAAATCCCATATGTTTTACGCGCGCGGCTACCTACCGTCACTTCGTGAAAACAAAATCACAGCGCGTCCTTGAATTTCGTGTTTTCACGAAGTGACGGTAATGTTTACAGCTCATTTCCTCAAAAAATATAAGAAATTATGGAAATATTTAAAGATAGAACTAAACATTGAGATATTTTCAATCCCAGGATATAAAATTTATTTGCCTTTGATAAATTAAAGAGGTTGAGATTATGGCTCGAACCTTTGAAAGCGATTTATTCAAAACTAACTTTCTTTTAGTTGCGCGCTCTACCGTCACTTCGTGAAAACAGGGACGAATTACTAGACAAGATTATTTTGTCGAATATACGCCCGAGCAAAATGTGTGCATGTATTGTGTGCACGTCCGATCTACAGTCGCTCGTATCGCACGGATCATAGCAAGTGTACAGCAACTACGAAGTCAGCTCAGTAAGTGGGATACTTACTTACTTAATTATAGCAGACAGGTTAAACAAAACAAAATCAAACCAAGCCAAGCATCATTTTTCAACTGAGCCTTTGTGAATTTAAACTCTTGCCAACTTCGTACTGCTGAGCCGAACAAGAGAGGATCTGCAAAATTATGACCCGATATTAATGTGTAGGATATTGGTAAATGTCAATTGTTCTCAGAAGACATGTGTGATTGTTGTGGCCCAGGCGCGGATCCACGCGGAGGGGGGGGGGGGGGGGGGGGGGGGGGGGGGGGGGTGGGCGTCGGTCCCGCCCCCTGGCTCCCAAAACAGGTAGAAAACTTTAATTTTACAGTAAAAAGAGACCAAGAGAAAATGATGAGGGAGAATCCATCCCACTCCCACCACGCGTGTCATGACATCTATGCCATCCCCAGAACCTTGCGGATCCTAGGTCGCCCATGTCCTCCTGCCTTGGACTACTATCATGAGCCGATCGAGCAAACGCCCTTCTTCTTTCCGACTTGCCACACTCCTCCCCAGAAACCAGGGATACATGGTCATGTAGCTTGAATGCTTCTGCATGCTGTGTCTTGGACTTAGACACAACCAGGAGGAATTGATGAGGAGATAAAACCCTTCCAATCAGAATACATCCATTGTAATAACCTAAGGTAACCAAGATCTCCTTTTTCATGTCTTGGACTGAGGCACAACCAGGAAAGTTTGACAGCAGCGATTCAGCCCCACCAACCCCTCCCATCAGACCAAGAAGTTACTGGTAACTTCTTGATCAGACGTACCACACCCTTCCTTGAACATAGGGAGACAAGCGTTGTCCATGTCCTAAAATAGACTATGAGACCACTGCATTAATCTGCTACACTTGAAATCTTTGCCTAAACTACCTTTCCTTCAAATATACCTGGAAATTGTAATGAATGTATAGCGGTAATCCAGGGAATCGAAAGTGATATGTAGTAATAGATTCAGGAAGTAGAGTTTACATTGACGTCTTCATATAATTTACATAGGTGAGATAGAAGCAAATTTCATCTAGGTGTGATTTTCTAGAAGTCAAACAAAGAGCAGAGGGCAGAATAACACCTCCTCATTGCTGATTAAAATTCTAGCCATAGTCCATTCATCGACGCATAGGGACACTGTACGTGGCAGTGATATGCTCTATAAAAGCATTGTAATATTATTGATATTGTAATATTATTGATATAGTAGTTAATGAAATTTTTGTGAGAACCAAAGTACTGTAACGAAACCGGAGCTATGTCGAATACTCCCCAGCAGCTTATCTTGTCAGGATTGCCTTCTGCTGGTAGGTTTTCCTAGTCCGGTACCAATTTCGCCGTGGATCCGTTTGACAGAGATATACCACCTCTCGACCACCGTCCAATTGAAACTACCCGGTCGTCATAAATCAGCACTGCACCATTGTCTACCCCAGACCACCAACCACTAGTCCACCGAAAGAGCAACCCCTGGTATTGTCTAGTACCAGAATGCAAAAGACTCAACAAAGACAATTCCAACCATGGTCGTCACCTAAAATCAGACATCAACTTTAGGTTTCCCCATGGAAAAGACATGCAAACGATCATATCAATCATTTCGTTTGCACGCAAGTTTTATTGGGCAAATATCCAAACATAGTCTGATTGCTTTACAGTGTAAATGTGCCCAGTGGGCGACGGCTATTATGTAGACTAAGACAGGAAACTCTTCCACACGTGAGACACTTGATCCATATACACATTTCTTAAATATTTGTTATTCTCGTTGGGTTTCCAAGAATTACATAAACATTGGTATAACTTCACTTTCCAATATCAGATCGAAACGAACCATATATCAAATGAAAGCACTAGTTTTAATCTATAAACTAAACAGAAAAGAACAAGTAATTATTCATGGTATAAAAGTAATTAGACTAAAACTGTCGAAAACATGCACGATCAAACATCTCTTGAAATTGACACGTGACTATTTTTTTGTTTGTTAAATGATATTTTATTTCCTTCCTCATAATTTCACATAACAAGGAATTCACATAACAAGAAATTATCAAAATAAGCAATATAAAACAAGATCTTTGATACAAGACACTTCATGAGTTACATCAATCAATGAACATAGAAAAAAAAATTCTTGCATGTAACAGTGTATAATCAAAATAACAGTAGAGGGAGGTTTAAAGTGTAGATTTGTTTTGTTTTAAATGATATTTTATTTCCTTCCTCATAATTTCACATAACAAGAAATTCACAAGAAGTGACTATAGCTTTGTATATTTAACTGGAATTACGCCATCTACGCCGAAGATATGAGGAAACGAATTAAGACAATTAAAACATAGCTATCTACGAAATAAAACCAATTTCGTGACAGTACATTAGAAATTGAATGCCTCTGTCACTGAGGGCTGAAAGCATTACGTTTTCGGATTGTGTGTCTGTATATCTATCCGTCTGTCTGTCCCGCTGTTCATTACTGTGGTTACTGTGATAACTTGGGAACTATTGAATGGATGTTAACCAAACTTGGATGGAGGATGTATGAGCAGCCAAGGATGAAGTGATTAGATATTTTGTGGAAGAGGTCAAAGTTCGAAGGTCATAGGGTTGTAAAAGTGCTAAAAAATAAAATATCTTGTTTATACCGCAATGACGGGAAAAGCATTGAAGCAATTCAAACCAAATTTGGATGAAACATCTATGGGCATGCAGGGATGAACTGATTAAATCTTGGGCTTAAGAGGTCAAATGTCACAGGTCATAAAAGTGTTACAAAGTCCAAAAAAAATCGTATTACTGTGATAATTGAACAAAATTTGAACCAATGTTGACCAAACTGAGCTCAAGTATGTAAAACAACTTAGGAAATTAAATGATAAGCATTTGGGTCTGTGAGGTCAGATATGTTGAAGGTCACAGGATCATTGATCAATGAATTTACATGTAGGCGGAGGGATATTAGAGCGCAGTCTTATTTATATTGTTTATGTTTATTGTTTGTATGATATCAACAGTGTTTGCAATTATTTTTTTGAAGAGTAAAAGTGATGACGCTGTTGGCAAATGATTCGCACTACCAAAGAGTAGGAGGTGTTTTTGAATTTTGTATATGTGTTTTTTCCCATACTTTCCCTTTTATATTTTGAAACCAATGCAAGCTCAAGGACTTTCTATTTTAATTGTGTACATTTATAGCAGAAACTAAACCAAAGTCATTCAATTTATGAAATATTATTCACATGATGTTGTAGAATGCTTTCCTCTTTGTCGTTATAGAAGAAGTACCATTTCTGTAGATAGAAGTAGTCTTGTTGTACAGTCTGTAATGAAATATTACCCAGTAGCTGATATACGTATACGTGTACATAAATATTTGTAAAAGAAATACACAGCATGAAAGTAATAGCATGCTTTAGTTAGTATATTGAAGATTTATATGATCATACTGCTACCCTGAGTGCCAAAAGGGCATTAACTAATTTCTTATCAACACAGCTAATTCCCTTCTGTCTCTCATCAGACCATATTAGGGTTACATGCAGATGGAGATGGGCAGAATGTACCTTTAAAGGTAATACAAAGTTTTGGTGTGGGGTCATGAATTTGGTTCAAATGAACATATTGGAAGCATATGTGATCTTACAATATTCAGTGATCGTTGTCGCGGTTGAAATCGAGTCTGAAGTGATGAAATTGTAAAAAATTAACACTTTATGTTGTATAGCTCCCTCTAAAGGTCAAAATATTAATGTAACTATAAACAATGTTTCTTGACTATAATCGACCGATTGGCTATTCCCGTTTGGAAATTATATATCACAACTACATATTATGAGATTTTCATGGTCGCAGCTACCATTGTATGGCTTTTTGAAATTTATCAAAATTTACCGGGAGCACCGGTAAATTTTGATATTCAATTTATCTCAAAAGCAGAAGTGTTTTAGGGGCTAAATTTTCTAGTGCTTATAATACATCCAGATAGGCATCCAAATATATCAAAATTGTAAAGAATCACTATCCACCCAATTTCTAAAATGTCCCAAAATTTTGTATTACCTTTGATGGAAATCTTGAATTCTGCCTATTAATATACATGTACACAGTTGCCTATGAAACTGTACATGTATTTTGTGAGAAACTATCATAAAGCAATTTTATACAACTCACTCCTAGATCCTGATCAAATGATTGGTCAGACGCAGTCATGTGTGATTAATTTACTGAGACGATCACACGTTTTTTGTGAAATGAAATTTCAGATTTGACATACCGGGTTGTACTTTTTAGCCACCACCAGAATTCTTCAGTGTAAATCAAGGGCTGAATTTCAAAATGTTTGGGGTAAAGTACATTAGAGATTTGCCTAAAAGTTTATGTACATGATATCACACAATACATTAAGATTTATTGTACAATCTAGCGCAGTACAACATCTGTGGCTTACACACGAGCAGACAGAAATAAAATCATGTTTCTTATTCATATCATCACAATTCAACTTTCACATCAAAACTATGGATCCAAACTAGGCTTTGTGGCAATATATCCTCAATTCTCAATATAGCAACTAAATTATAGTTTTGGAAGTAATAAACTGCCAATAACAGATTATAAAGGTGCCTACATGGATCTCATCAAATCATCAGGGAGTTCATGAAACATTAACAACAGTGTAATGAAATAAGGAATAAAGTTGACACTGCTTTACAGTGTCGATGGAAGCCGGAAGGAATCTTGTCTTTTTTTCTTCCCCAGTATTGGATCAGTGCATCTGCTGACCGGCGCAGTATTGGAGGAAGGTCGCCATCTACTGTCGAACATTGTATCTGCGGTAGGGTTATTTAGGGGAACATTCATACATTCTCTACCGTCTTTAATTCTGGACAACCTGCGAAATTTCTACGGTATCAAGCCAGTGATTTTGATAAAATACTCCTCTTTAATATAATTGATAATTCCCTTCACTTCAAATTGTTTTTCACAGTACATTTAACATACAAAGGGGGCGTTATTGAGGGGGGGGGGGGGGTGGTGGGACATGTAAATGGAGCATTTAGAAAAATTAATCAACGTATGATCTTGAAAGAATTGCAACCTATTTTTCATAGAAATTCATACTTGTAGATAGATGTATGTACATGATATTGTGTGATTACTACATGTACTTTCCTTTCTACTCATCTTTTATTGTGATTTGTCTTGATGGTCAAAGAGAGGAGAATTATGTATGATGTAAAATTAAGGCAACTGCTTTGGTTCTTTCATTGTTGGGGAAATACAATTTCCCACGTGGTGCTATTAAATACTTAAAAGATCATTATGTGTATTTGATTGACCGACTGTACATCACCTATATGCAATTCATGTGAAGTATATGTACATATATATGTTTCGTTTTGTACAATGTTATATACCCCGGTAATGCCTTTTAAGCACTGATGATGTTATTGTATCTATATACATATACCTGATAACTTTGTAGCACCTCTTAGATAGTATTCGATCACGATGCCTAGAATTACCATTACATATGACCTCAGATAACCTCTGACATCTGTTTTTATAGTTACCACACTCATCAAAGGTCAATTGAAATATGTACAGAGTAACCTCATTTTTCTACATAGTGAAGGAGTGCTATCCTTCTTGAAATAAAGAAGCAAATAAGAAATTTTGCACCAATTTCATTGTATTGTTGTAATAAAGATACAGTTCAGATTTCCAATAGTTTTTGCATGTATAATATTATAGTCTGTTTGAAGACATAAGGGCGTTAACATGTATCATTTAACACAGGGTTAAATGCCATTGTGGCTTCAGACAATATATTCAAGAAATGTAGACGTATATGTATCTCAACAACTAAAACTACATACTACAAACCATTGCTGTCTTTAGTTTTGTTCTGAGCCATTTCCGTCACTAGGTTGACATTTATAGAAACCTCTTCCTTATATCGTAATGAGTGTCTTGTGATATTGTATTTATTAACAACGACACTCTTTTAATGATGACAATGATGACTTTTTATAACAATATTACTTGAAAGTACACAATTTCCACTCTCATGTCTTTTGTCAGTTCTTTTTTAATACCTTACTCTTGTCATCTTTTTGAAATGCAAAAACATACTTTGGAGGGTTTGTGATATTATTAAATCCCTCGATGCTATTGAATTTAAATTAAATTAGATCGCAATGTCAGGTAGCCAACTCATGCTGCATTCAAATTACATTACACATTATCTAGCGAGTGAGGCGAATCAGGAATATGTGGAATTCCATTTCCAAAGTGAAATTTTATATAAATGTAGTACAAAAGCTACTTTTGTAGACAAATTGGCCTTTTCCATTCAGTGAAAAGGCCGAAATATCTGTGAGAGAACACATGTACATATTTTTGGTGCAATATTTTTGTTATCTCACATTTTATAGGAAAATTGACATTATTTGAATGTACAATCAAAGAAGATAATGTGGAAACTCGATTACTTTCAAATCATATTCTTTAGAAATAGATCAGTTTTAAAGAAACCAATTTTCTTTTGTGCTGTTTTTAGGTAGGTCTTGCTTTGATTGAATTCACTTACGAAATCAACTTTAGAGGGATTTATTTTGTGCTGTTTTTAGGTAGGTCTTGCTTTGATTGAATTCACTTACGAAATCAACTTTAGAGGGATTTCAATATCCTATTGTAATGCCTATATAAATCTTGTGTGGATTGTGTAGTAAGTCATCGACATGTTCATCCATTACAATTGGTGAGGCACAAGGTGATTTTCCTTATTTTGATTTAAAAAAAAAACCTTTCAGTCGAGTGTTTTTTATTTGATCATTTCGTGTGTTGCATTTGTGAAACAAAGTATGCTTTGATACTATTCTTATGGCATGAGAAATCGAGTTTGTAAATTTTTACCCCGTTTTGCAATGATGCCAAAAATACTTTGGCAACCTAATTTATTAGATGTAATGTACATGTAAATCCATATTTTCAAAGTAGGACTATACCTTTAGAATTTCCTAAATTCGACTGCTGTGTCCTCAAATTGTTGCTGAAAACTCCTTCAAATGAACTGTCGATTTGAAAATTATATCAATAAAGAGAAATATATTTGTTAAGATGATTATTATGTGTATTTATAGAAAGATATATTCGTGTCAATCTATTACCACAGATATTAATTATTATAATTTTTAAAATATGTCAGCTGTGAAGATGAAATCTTTCACGGATTAATCAGCCAATGGCTATGTAATCATAAACTGTTATTGTTATTAACCTTTTAATTCAGCAGATTTTGGTGTTGAGGAAATAAGTATTTCGCATCATTCTGTTACTGTGAAATTACCCAGAGTGTGTACTATTTATATGTCCATTTCACTTGAAAATTTATTGTTATTTTTTATATTAAAGTTGAGTTTATTTCCCGGTGTTTCAAATGTGTGCAACACTCGGTATATGAAATAATGCAATTCAAATTTATACATCGATACTTTTTTTAATCTTAATATAGTGTTGAGTAAACAGATGACATACATGTAGTAAGTAAATAAAAAGTACACTAGATTTCGATTAAAAACGTTTTATTTTTCACCAAGCTTATTTTGTGGATGGTTTGGAGGTAATTTTAAATCAAACAACTGAGTTTCCTTTAATAATAATACAAATAGTTGCAATTAATATAGCGCCTCTATAGCACTTTGAGATGCCATCCAAGCAGAGACAGTGTGAGTTTAGTGAATGCGTAAGGTTTTAGAATAGATATGTCTTCAAAAACTGTGTGAATTTGTTCTCCTGTTGGTGATGATTTGAATTGAGGAAGAAGCCCGTTCTAGAGCTTGGAAGCATCTAGTAAATCTAGAAGATTATTGACTGGTTGAATGAAGAAAGTGAATGAGAACGTCGCACAAGACACTGCCTGTTCTATTTGTCTCTGTCCGTCTTTCTTCTGTCCAACGAACAAACCATACCAAGTGAATAGCATGATGAAGCTTATTATATAAAAACATACATATATATTACATAACATATGGGTAGGGGGGGGGGGGGGCAGTGATGAATATAGGACAGTGATAAATGTTAATTTTAACTACTTTATCCAGAACCACAGACAGACAGATAGATCTTGTAAACTAAATATTTCGCAGAACTCCCGATGTGTTCTGATACATTAAGCATATTACTTGTGTGTTATCTCTTTATCAATATGTGCTAATAACTTTGTAGTTGGAAAACGGAAGATTGTACTGCACGGACCGATAAGTCTTGTAGCTTAAAATTTATCTTGCATCACATATAGTTTTCACCATTCTCGTGTGTAAATATCATGTGTCTGTATAACGGTGAAAGTGAAAGAGACCGAAAACAGACAGAAAGGTAGGAGGGACAGTGAAAATGCGTTTGAAAATTTCAGGAGGTAGAAAGTGGTGATGTCTGTGTGTCTTTGTGTTCGCACGTGCGGGTATTTATGTGTGTGACACATATATTATATAGAGAGAGGATGAGAGAGAGAGAAAGAGAGAGAGAGAGAGAGAGGCAGAGCGGGGGAGAAAGCAAGTTGAAGTAAAAAAAGGGGGTAGAAGGAAACATGGGAAAGATGGTTGAGAGAGAAAGGGGAAGAGATTGATATTGAAGCATTGAGAGAGAAAAAAAAGAAGAGAAAAAGAGATAGAGTGAGAGAGAGAGAGAGAGAGAGAGAGAGAGAGGGGGAGAGAGAGAAACGAGAAAGAGGAGAGAGAGAGAGAGAGAGAGAGAGAAAGGAGAGAGGGGAGAGACAGACTGGGAGAGAGAAACGAGAAAGAGGAGAGAGAGAGGGAAAAACAGATTGGGAGGGAGAAGGGAGAGACAGATTAGGATAGAGAAACGAGAAAGAGGAGAGAGAGAGAGAGAGAAGGGGGGGGGGGAGGTCTGCTACGAGTACATAAATTAACAAAGACATACCACAGATTTAGGTAGAACACTATTTAATGAACCAATAACTACGCCTTAGTACATATTTTGAAAGGAAAATTGAAGAAACGTGATTAAAAGTAACTTAATAAGGTAAGGAATATAAAGTAATGAATACATTTATTTATGTAATAAGTACAATAAGGAGTGAATACATTTCGTTACAATACGTGAAATAATATACGAAAAAAAAGGCAATCAAACGAAAACAATCCCACCTCTCAACATGAAGGTCTCGTTCCTCAAAGGGGGCTACATTAATCATGACCTAACCTGCTCTCTAAATACAGGAGTGAAAATCCCCACTCAAGAGTAGTTGAATTCACTCTCAATAGAGTACTTCAAACCACTACATTGGAGTAGACTCCTTTATAATTCGGAGTGGATTCAACTCTTAATGCAGTGACCGCTGATCGGGAGAAAGAGGAGAGAGAGAGAGAGAGAGAGAGAGAGAAAGGAGAGAGGGGAGAGACAGACTGGGAGAGAGAAACGAGAAAGAGGAGAGAGAGAGGGAAAAACAGATTGGGAGGGAGAAGGGAGAGACAGATTAGGATAGAGAAACGAGAAAGAGGAGAGAGAGAGAGAGAGAGAAAGGAGAGAGGGGAGAGACAGACTGGGAGAGAGAAACGAGAAAGAGGAGAGAGAGAGAGAGAGAGAGAAGGGGGGGGGGGAGGTCTGCTACGAGTACATAAATTAACAAAGACATACCACAGATTTAGGTAGAACACTATTTAATGAACCAATAACTACGCCTTAGTACATATTTTGAAAGGAAAATTGAAGAAACGTGATTAAAAGTAACTTAATAAGGTAAGGAATATAAAGTAATGAATACATTTATTTATGCAATAAGTACAATAAGGAGTGAATACATTTCGTTACATTACGTGAAATAATATACGAAAAAAAAGGCAATCAAACGAAAACAATCCCACCTCTCAACATGAAGGTCTCGTTCCTCAAAGGGGGCTACATCAATCATGACCTAACCTGCTCTCTAGATACAGGAGTGAAAATCCACACTCAAGAGTAGTTGAATTCACTCTCAATAGAGTACTTCAAACCACTACATTGGAGTAGACTCCTTTATAATTCGGAGCGGATTCAACTCTTAATGCAGTGACCGCTGATCGGGAGAAAGGGGAAGAGAAAGAGAGAGAGAGAGAAAGGAGAGAGGGGAGAGACAGACTGGGAGAGAGAAACGAGAAAGAGGAGAGTGAGAGGGGAGAAACAGATTGGGAGGGAGAAGGGAGAGACAGATTGGGATAGAGAAACGAGAAAGAGGAGAGAGAGAGAGAGAGAGAGAGAGAAAGGAGAGAGGGGAGAGACAGACTGGGAGAGAGAAACGAGAAAGAGGAGAGAGAGAGAGAGAGAGAGAGAGGGGGATAAACAGATTGGGAGAGAGAAGGAAGAGACAGATTGGGAGAAATGGGAAGAGAGAGAGAGAGAGAGAGAGAAAGGAGAGAGGGGAGAGACAGATTGGGAGAGAGAAACCAGAAAGAGGAGAGAGAGAGAGAGAGAGGCGAGAAACAGTTTGGGAGAGAGAAGGGAGAGACATATTAGGAGAGAGAAACGAGAAAGAGGAGAGAGAGAGGGGGATAAACAGATTGGGAGAGACTGATTATGAGAAAGGGGAAGAGATAGAGAGAGAGAGAGAGAAAGGAGAGAGGAGAGAGACAGACTGGGAAAGAGAAACGAGACAGAGGAGAGAGAAACAGGGGAGAAACAGATTGGGAGGGAGAAGGGAGAGACAGATTGGGACAGAGAAACGAGAAAGAGGAGAGAGAGAGAGAGAGAAAGAAGGGGGGGGGGGAGGTCTGCTACGATAACATAAATTAACAAAGACATACCACAGATTTAGGTAGAACACTATTTAATGAACCAATAACTATGCCTTAGTACATATTTTGAAAGGAAAATTGAAGAAACGTGATTAAAAGTAACTTAATTGGGTAAGGAATATAAAGTAATGAATACATTTATTTATGTAATAAGTACAATAAGGAGCGAATACATTTCGTTACAATACGTGAAATAATATACGAAAAAAGGAAATCAAACGAAAAAAATCCCACCTCTCAACATGAAGGTCTCGTCCTTCGAAGGGGGCTACATCAATCATGACCTAACCTGCTCTCTAGATACAGGAGTGAAAATCCACACTCAAGAGTAGTTGAATTCACTCTCAATCGAGTACTTCAAACCACTACATTGGAGTAGACTCCTTTATAATTCGGAGTGGATTCAACTCTTAATGCAGTAACCGCTGATATGACTAACAAAAGAATGGATTTCCAATCCTTTGTGTAAATGGAGTAGTACCCTGATGACGGAAGCACAAATAATATAGTTCTCCATTCCGTTCTATTATTTAGTGTGTGACAAAAAAGAATACCGTACATGCATTTAGTCTTAGATATAAATGATGACTTATTCACGATAGCTGTTATTTTGCGACAATCATTAAGTTGAACAATAGTTTAATGGATGATCCAAAAATCCAAAAATCAGTGTAGGTGTTCAACTCATGTGGGAAAATGTTTATTACCATGGCTTAAAGTTAGGTCACATTAAAAAATACCCGCCATAGAAATAGTGTGGAGCTAATAACAGTTGATGAAAAGACCAATAGAAAAAAACGTAAAAAGCTTAAAAGCTTAAATTGTCACCTCTTGTAGTGATAAAACTATGAAGTTTCTTGACAAGAATACTTCGATGTTGACTAAAATGATAATGAAGTACACACCAGTATTATGATGAGAGCATGTTTGAGAAACGAGCCCAACGAGACATAATTATAAGATACATTTAATCACTAGAAGAATGGAAGACATCTTTGTTCTTAAATAATTTACAAATACTTGTATTTGTATTTTAACATATTTATTTTCTTTTCGATTCCAATTCAACTTAACGGAAAAAGATAAACTTGAGGCCAGAAAATGGTAAGAAAAAAGAACCCATCATATTGCACCGAAGTAAACACTTATCAAAAGGCGAACCATTTTACCTTCAATTTCAATTTCTATAGCCTATTTGAAAGATCTACATGCAACACGAGCGCAAAGACTTTCGAGAAATCAACCTAGAGCAATTTCAATAGCCATGAGCGTCACATTAGAGTGTGCGAACATTACAATGACACTATTACAAAATATGAACGTGATCTCGAAAGGCGATATTGAGTTAATTTCTCGAAAGTTTTGCGATCGAGTTATACTTAACAGAAGCAAAAGAAAAAAAGAAAGAACAAAACTGTTACATTTATAGTCCTACGCACTGCTAATACCAACAAAAAGAGCAAATTAATTCTTGTTCTTCTTTGATAAGAAGCAACAATTAAGAGATTCTGCCATTATTAAAATGGACGATGGAACAAAACGCAACTAAATACATTAGTAAAACATAACGAATATTAAGTGAAAGAAGAAAAATGTATGTTTGAGGAGATCTGTCTAGAAATATATGGAATAGCATAAAACAAATACTCGTACAGGTGTATATGCATTCATTTTAGGCTTTCTACTGCCAGCTAAAGGTACGAATCTATATTTCTGGTTGGCTATCACACAGAATCAAAGTTTTATGTGCAACAAAATAATGAAACGCTTGTCACCGTCTCAAATTTGCCAAACTAGAGTACAACATTACGAATATTAAATGAAAGAAGAAAAAAAGAATTTAAAACTTAGGTTGAGAAGATCTGTCTAGAAATTTAAGGGAAAGCATAGAACACATACTCATACAGGTGTTTTAGGCTCCGTACTTCTAGCTAAAGGTATCTTTTATATTAATGTTTGGCTCTCACATAAACAAGGATTACGGGCAAAAAGAAGAAGAAACAGAGTACATGTCACCCTCTTAAATTTCAGATCACCAATAAGATATCCTTCATCAAGAGGCTGCATTAATTAAAAATCTTAGCAGTTATCTTGATGTTTGAATCAAAAGGTGTCCTCATTTCAGAGGTTTCTTTATCAACACAAGCTAAACAACGAATATTCAAAATGATTCCGTGCAAAGAGGAGCTATGGCACTTTAAAATTATAGTTGTAAGTTTACTCCAATCAAAGGGATTTATTCTTCTTCTTCTTCTTCTTCTTTTTTTTTCTCTCTCTCTTCATGCGTTCTTAGTCCTGCTCAGTAACGCCCACTCTGCGATAGCCAATCTGCTCGGGGCGAGGACGACGCATGCGCACTTTCATCAGCGCGTTGACGACAGTAAGAGCGATAAGAACACAGAGGGCGCTCACACCCACGATCATCAAAGGGTCATGAGATTCGGGTCCTGGAGAGTGAACGAAAAAATTAACATGATATTAATAACAACAAAGACAAGAATTATAATAATGATAACAATAATAGCCCTAATACGAACGATATAAATATCCCGGGACATATACCTACATTTATACTACGCAAACATCGCACCGGAAGGAATGAACTTTAAGATGCTCTATGGTACATTTTTATGCATTTCTGAATGAGTAAGCTAAACATTGATGTGATTCTTTTTTAAAGGTAAAGGGAGGGGGGCACGCCCACTGGAAACGCTCCTGGAAGCGGTGGGTCCGCACTAGTCGACCTCAACCCACCTTCCTCATCTAAACTGCGCGAAATCTAATTTTAATTTTCGATTGTAAACAAACAACCCTCGTGAAAGGTCGTAGATACTCCGAGTGCAGATTGAGAACATCCACATGGTCGTGTTGGCACGCTACTTTCTGGAGAAATCCAGGAGTAAATCGGTCGACGTAAGGTTCGGTGTTGCTAACACGGCTATCGGTCAGACGATCTCTACGGCGACCTTTACGCCGACCTCACCATATTTTATGCCGACTAGCTCTAAACACGACCCTTATACGCCGACCAATATTGCCATCGTTTAAACACGGCTATGTTGCTCGTTACAGGTGAATAGGCTCTTTTTGTAATGTAATCAAAATTAAAGGACAAATCTGTTTTTCAGTTCCTCGTTACATTTTTTGTTTTTAAACCAATAATAACATTTTAATAGTTATAATGCGAATAGCATATATTCTGTGTTGTTAGATAGGACAAACCATAATGTTTGTCCTACCTAGCATTACGAAAAGGATCTATTCGTACACGAAGTATATCTCGATGAATTATATCCCTCATAAAATTCTTCAGATGACCCGTGGGAAATTATGAATTGAAGGAGGGGGTCGATAATTGAATCAGGGGTTATATACGGATAAGATTAAAATAGACAAACAAAATAACACAAATCCAAACATTTGATCCTGGGTCGACTGATCGTGCCGAAGGAAATTATTGAACCTGTGCAGTGCACATATCAGCGCGCGGCTGGGCGTGCAGAACATTTGACCCGTTGTAAGCTGCTTGCATTAGCCTTGTTCACACGATGGTAAATTTGATGGGCGTAAAGGTATTGTTTAGTGCTATATGGTAAGGTCAGCGTACAGGTCGGCGTATATAGTCAACGATAGTCGTGTTAGCTACGCCGATCTTTACGTCGACTGTTTTTTCCTCCAGGATTTCTCCAGGAGTAACTCGATAACACGACAAGGGTAGGGTAGCATAAGTTGACCGTATGGATGCTCTACGTACCTTGGCACTCTAGATATCTGTGATCTTTCACAAGGGTTGTTGGTTTACAATCGAAAATGAAAATTAGATTCCGCGCGGCTTAGATGCGGAAGCTGGGTTGCGGTCAACTAGTGCGGGCGGAAAATACGCTGCGTCGGTGGAAGGTCGTGTCAACTTTATCGTGGCAAGTTGGTGCGAGTGAGAGCATAATTATGGACAACTATTGGTGTAAGTCAAATATGTTTGGAATATTTATTGAGGCAGGGAAAAACTAAAAAACCCCGTGTTGGACATGGCTATTGTCTTGTATTGTTCGCTGCTTAATGTGACATGGGATCCTTTGCATTTTTCGGTAATGTCGGATGTCGCCTAATTATAATGCATCATGAACAAACAGGACATTATTCTTGTCAACATTATTTACTCTACGGACACTACTCACCGTCATCAACGCTATCAAGCAACATAGCCCGTTGGGAGCGTGAGGCATCGGAGAGCGGTCCGTTCGTGATGGTATGAGGTTTTGATCGGGAGCATATGGACAACTATTGGTGTAAGTCAAATATGTTTGGAATATTTATTGCCGCAGGGAAAAACTAGAAAACCCCTTGTTGGACATGGCTATTGTCTTGTATTGTTCGCTGCTTAATGTGACATGGGATCCTTTGCATTTTTCGGTAATGTCGGATGTCGCCTAATTATAATGCACCATGAACAAACAGGACATTATTCTTGTCAACATTATTTACTCTACGGACACTACTCACCGTCATCAACGCTATCAAGCAACATAGCCCGTTGGGAGCGTGAGGCATCGGAGAGCGGTCCGTTCGTGATGGTATGAGGTTTTGATCGGGAGCCTGTCGGCTGCAGACTTCGACGAGATCGGGCTAGGCATCCCTGAGCGCAGCGAGAGCCCGAGTCGTTGTTGTCACAGATCAGGATTGAGCAGTGGACGTAAACCTGTTTTGAGAGACGACAGAGCTAATTAAATGTTGAAAAATAAATTTAAAGCATCTTTACGACATGAAAGAAAGTTTAACGCTAATCATAAGTTGTCGTAGATTATAACAAAGTTTTATAACATTTCTTATGTAATGCCAACTGCACGCTACACAATCTGACTACGATCCGATTAATAATCAGTATTCAAAATATCATTGGATATGAATTTTCATGTTAATCATTTCTTGCAATATGATCTGAATAGTCATATGATACCGGGATATTAATAAAATCTAAATTTCATAACATTTCAAGCCTTCTTGGAAAGAGACCAGCTGAATCGGCTCAGTATTGTAGTGACGTCAGTAGTGCGATTGTCTAAATGCACTAAAATTCCGATTTGTTAGTATTCTTATTATCATTATTGAGAACCTAAATCAGGAAGATGGTGTTTAATTCAATTGCAATATACAATATGATTGCCATTTCTTTGAAAATGTGATCACAGGAGGATCTTATAAATGTGCGGAGGTTTTGGGATTTTTTTGTCATTTTTTTTGTTCAATTTTGTTTTCAATATGACTATAGGAGGATATTATAGCGTGAAGTGGTTCTAAGGCTTGCACAACGTCTATATTTGCCTATCATGCAGTAGGCCTACTCAACCGAAAGCTTCATACCCTTTTCACAACGATAAGACCGACGTCGGACCGACACTGACCGACTACAGACCGAACAAAAAACTAATACAAAACGTCTATGTTCGAGAATCAGCGGTTTTGGAATTGGTCTAAAGACGGTTTGTCGGTGTGACTGCAGTATCAGCCTCTTGTATGGGATGCAATATATATACAGGTCCCTAGTTACATTGAGCTACGTCTTGCTCTAATGGTTGCCTCGACCTACGTGTAGGCCTATGTGTATGGGGACGGATGACAAATGTAGTTTTTTAGAGGATTCCTCATACCATCCAGACGGATTTTTTTTTATTGCAGAAAAAGCTTACTCATAAGAACCACCCGTATGTTGTGCTGAGTGATTTTCAATTGCGGTCGGTCCATCATTGAGACTTTCAATGTCCACTGACGCCGGAATAGCCGAGGAAAAATCACCGAGAAGGTATTTTTAACAAAATATAGAATGATCATAATTATGTAATGTCAATACGAATCCATCAACTAGATCTTTATCACCTTCATCAAGGGGAAATTTAGGGATTTGTTTCGGTACTAAGGATTTCTGAAATCCTCGAGAACGCGCTCTTGCATATGGTCAGAAGTCGCTATATGTCATTGTGCGAATGGTAGCCCCACCCAAGCACTAAGTCCATACAAACTAGAGCTGTTGTCACCGTGACCAAGATAACCCTAGTCGTAGCCCCCTCCCCCAGTCTCCGAGCGAATAACACAGATAAACACATACCAGTAAAAAACCTATTTCTAAATGCACTATCAATTCTTAATTTCAATATATTAGTCAAGACCCTAAAGGAATTTGTCGCATGCAATGGTTATTCTTTTTGCACTGTAATTTTGCAGTCAGAAATTTTGTGATGACTCTCACAACTGGCATGTGAAAGACTGCCCATTCCTACGTCAGTAGAGCTTAGAATAAAGCCCCAGCTGCCTATGAGGTGTCATTTCGATTGCGTAATTAATCGACCCTGTGGTTAAGTCAAGTAGCCCATGCTTCCGTTTGTACTCATTGTCTGCATCGTTCGGAACAACTTTAGAATGCCCCACCAGACGTTCGTAGGTTATCCGACGCTTCATCAATGAAGCTAAATCTGAAGAATTAAGTTTCTTAAGTAACACTAAACCTAATCCTCTTCCTAACCCTAACCTTAACTCTAACCGTAGGTCTTTGACGTTTATGTACGTAAACCGTACTGGTGGGGTATTCTTAATCACTGTTTGTCACTCTCACATGCAGGCGCGCCGGAAGCAGTTTGGGATTGGGGGGGGGGGGGGGGGGGCAAACATTCCAGGGGGCTCACCTTCCGAGGGCAGTGACGTAATGAGAAAAAACGTTAGGAGGGGGGGAGACGAAAAATCTGCATTATAACCAGTCTTACACGTTACATGCATGTCCCGCGAAACGGGTATTTAATTACGGTCAGATGAGCATCCAGGGGTTTTAGGTATTTAATTACGGTCAGATGAGCATCCAGGGGACCGCCTTAGGGCCCTTGGTGGGGTCCGGGGGCAGAGCACCCATAAGCTCTGGGGTTTTAGGCATTTACTTACGGTCAGATGAGCATTTTTTATACCTTTTTTGTGACATTGGCAGGTCACTCATTTTTCTCTCCGTCTTTCTTTCTTTTTCTCTTTAACATACTTTTTCAAAAAAAGAGGGGGGGGGGGGGTCGAGCCCAGCCACTTTGCAGACCATGACATAAAGACTTCTAAATAAGCGTATTTTTCGCCAGACTGTAATTTGGGTATTTCTTGTTTTCCAACAAACGCATAAAAAGGTATGACTTACAAAAAAATGGAGAAAAAATACCGGAAAATCATGTCATAACAGCAACATTTGTAAATCACTGGTATCGTATAGATATACCCCCCCCCTCCATCAGTACGCTAGCGTTCAGGGGCTCATGTCTTCTCACCTCTATAACAAAACAAAAAAACAGACACGCTTTCCCATTCTCGCACAATATGTCCACGATATGCGCGTATCGCTTTTATAAACCGTATAGGTAGCATGCGCATTGTTTATGAAATGTAATTCCTGTGAACTTTCCTTATTTTTGAATGGAATAGTATATGTGATTTAATTCAGGTTTTTATTATTGTTATGTTCTTTTGGGTTAAAAATACGAACCATGTTTATTCCTTTACTGCATTTTTTTTGTTTTTTTTGGAGGGGGGGGGGGCAAAAATGCGTTTTGCCCCCCCCCCCCCACTTTTTTGATCGGGGGGGCAACTGCCCCCCTGCCCCCCCCCCCCCCCCCCCCCCCCCCACTTCCGGCGCCTATGCTCACATGCCGCATCACAGACCGCACTAATCACTAACGCAGTACTACTTCAATAAATGACGCATCGGCTGTAGCGGAAACGAGAGGTACAAAGGGCCATTGTAGACACTCACCTTGTCGTAATCGCCAATGAAGGTGAAAGCATCAATACTGAATCCCTTGAAAGTTGGAGAGGCCCAATTAAAGATGACTGTTGTGCTATCCACGGCACATCTACAAAACACAAATACATTTATACAAAATAACTTGGCTTTCATGATGATTTACGTCGTGCATTTTTAAAGCTTTAGGGTAATGCAGGAGCGGAGAATTTCGATGCGACGTGCCCAATCGACCTCTAGGATACATATCAACCGGCCATCAGAGCACAACTCGACAGGACTTCAAGACGTCATATCAAGCGTCCTGTAGTGGGAAACTTCTAAGACCCCCATAGCCAGTTCGCCCCTTTGGAATGACACAGTCGATGTCATTAAAATGAGAAGAGGTGCACTGCTCTTACTTGGTGGATGAAATGTAAGAATCTGCGACCCCCCAAAAAGAGAAAAAAAGGATAAGAAAGCATTGACAACAGAAAAAAGAGAAGACCTGAGTCTATAGAAAATATAGGGAAGCTAAGCCTCAATAGGTATATTCCTTAAAGAATCAACAGGATCAGGTTAAAAACAGAGTAAGCAAAGGTAGAACAAAAATAATCTACCCATTCTCGATGATATCATAGCGGTGATCGTCTCGTGGGTCCGGCGAGCTCGTTGCCCAGCACGACTCGATGAGAAGCGTAAGGTTCGTGACGGACGTCAGGCGGACGCCGAAGTATAGCGGTGTACCGAGCGTAACTTCGCCGGAATCGTTGGCAGGTTGGTAGAAGCCTGGGTTTGTATACCTCTCAAGGTTTAGCGAGAAATCACCGTACCCTACCTAGATGGTGAGTACACATTGAGAGGGATATATATTTCAAATTATACGTGTAAAAATTGCACTGACCGATTTATTTTTTGGGCTAAAAGGGGGGGGGGGGCGGAAAGTGAACACTCCTTTTTAACATCCCCCCTTGAGCAAAACAAAAAAATAAAAAAATATCACATTTTCTACTTTTGTTTGCCAGGGCCCATTTTATTTTTTTTGTTTAAAAAAGGTAAAATTACAGTAACCGTTTTTTGCCAGAGGGGGGGGGGGGGGGGGGGGGGGGGGGGGTGGCGGTGGGAGCAGCAAATATTACCTAGTCGAACCAAATTCAATTTTTCCTTTAAGTTGCACTGTGGGGATGTCAAAGCATTCTAACAACTAACGCGATACATGAAATCGCATCTTTAATTCATACCCTATCATAACATGATAGAAAAATTGGGGTAACCAGGTATTCTGGAGAGTTATAGGGGATTTAACATAGCTACTATTTTTTTTTTACTGCCACCGGCAATTTCCGCTAAAGCGCGCGTAGGTCAATTTTGAGGTTAAATGAACGTCTATGAGCAAAATTGAAATCAATAATAAATGAAAGTAATTCAATTTGCTAAGGAAAGTTTTTTGCCAGAGGGGGGGGGGGGGGGGGGGGTGGCGGTGGGAGCAGCAAATATTACCTAGTCGAACCAAATTCAATTTTTCCTTTAAGTTGCACTGTGGGGATGTCAAAGCATTCTAACAACTAACGCGATACATGAAATCGCATCTTTAATTCATACCCTATCATAACATGATAGAAAAATTGGGGTAACCAGGTATTCTGGAGAGTTATAGGGGATTTAACATAGTTACTATTTTTTTTTTACCGCCACCGGCAATTTCCGCTAAAGCGCGCGTAGGTCAATTTTGAGGTTAAATGAACGTCTATGAGCAAAATTGAAATCAATAATAAATGAAAGTAATTCAATTTGCTAAGGAAAGTGTCAGCAAAACAATACAAGTAAGAACAACAAATGTAATACATTTCAAACGGACGGCACACGCAAAAACTTGACATGTATATAGTATATGGTTCCAATAAGCATTTTGACTAATTTTAAATTTTGACGCACGCGTACGCGTCTGCCGTGACCCGCGCACGGCAAAGGTTGTTGCCAAAAGTTTAACCATGACAATGTATGAATGAATTATGGGCAATATAAGTAATTAACAAAATGGCACCTAGATGACGTCACGCATTAGTAAGTACAAAAACCCTCTTCGTTATAGGCACAATATACTAACAAATGCCACATGCCATGACAGTTCCATGGTCATTTACCATGCCATTCATGAGATATCTACGTTACAACATTCATAAAGAAAGTATAGAAGAAAATAAAAGAACAAAAAAAGAAAGATCTTGACCAAATTTTAGATGCTCTGCCATGCTTCGAGGCAGCTAGATCACCTAGTATTAGGGACTTTTAGATTTGCACGACGTGAACGTGGATCACTACGTGTGACGTCCTTTTAAGGCACTAACAGTGCCCGGTGTTGCCTTTAAAGTCCCTAATAGCGAGTTTTCGCTCAGCGACGGACAGACCTTCTACGGCGGGGAACACTCACATGACTGGTTCTAAACAACAGGGGCTGCACATGAGGTTCACCGCAAAACCATTCAAGTGACGGGCATGGAGTAGGGATAGTTCAGTGTTTGGGGCTGTTGTTTAGCGCAAAATTTGTTTGGAACCAGCCACCCTCACAACCTGGCCAGTATGACGTCACACTTTGGTAATTCTATTCAGCCCAAATGTCCTAAAAATGTGGTGATCCTGGCTCTCGAAAATGATTACACTGTTCTTGACAAAGGACGTTAGTGCCAAGCTGGGGTTAGAATCCGCAACCAATTGGATTGATAACCAAGTGAAATGAACCACTATTCCCCACGACATCTCTACTAAATATGCCACGTTGCTCCTCCCAGAACTCACTTTACTTAAGCTACAAAGTAATTGAATCCTCACTTTACTTAACCCTATAAAGGCCCGGCTATTTTTAAACTGCATAACCGGGGGGGGGCGGGGGGGGCTGATAAAGCCCCCCCCCCCCCGAGCTAGATAGGGTTAAGCTACAAAGTAATTGAATCCTCACCTCTTCGAAAACATAAAGATTTGCTTCAGGCAAGAAGGACTCTTTTAAGACCTGCGTCCGCTCCAGGTAGCAAGTAACAGGAATTTTAAGATTGTGTTCTCTGGCGATGAGCTCATTGGTTCCGTTTTCAGGGCGGGGCTTGTAATACGTCACCATGTTGGTAAATATTATGTAGTCGTCGTTATGCTGCGGGTGTTGATGGTGGGATGAGGGCACATTAAATGAAACGTTAATAGAAAAACTGTTACGGGGACCAAAAAGTAACAATGTACCGTTTGAGCTGTTTTACCGATGATGACGATGATGATACTACCATTTTTGACAGTAGCTATGATATTAAGGAATGAACAAATAGTTTCTTCGTACCGGTAAACTCTTCTGACTAGAGAGTAGCAAATGTAGATTAAAGGTGTTTTCCAAAAGACATTAGTGCTATGGCAGGGACTCTCACCCGTACCTAGTGGTCTACAAACCACCGACTATATCCAGTATACTACATCACTTCTACAAGGCCGAAGGTGATATAAAACCTCAGCAATTTAATATAATTCTTTGATTTTCTAGCGTCTGCCAAAAAGTCGAACATTAAAATAATATAAATAGATTACGAATAAAGACAAAGAACATAACTTTCTGTTCGTTTTTGGCCTTTATTGCCACCCATACATCGGTGGTCTATTTCAGGGTTTACGCTTAAACCTTCTTTGAGCCTTTGGGCCGAGAATACCGTGATTTAAAAAAAAGGAAAGAAATTAATTCGGCCTGACAGACGGCTATAATTTTGAACCTTGGGTCTTGGACCCATGAATAGATGGATCTAGAAAAGATAATTTGTCCCAAATCAATGATCATAACCACACTGTGTAATTCATTTAGCCAAAATATAGTCATTACGTTACAGATGTTAGCCATGTGGGTCCCCAGATACGTGTATTACGTCTATTACTGATGGGAAATAATCTTCTACGAGCACTTGTAAATATAGATAATTAACACGGTCACTGAAATAATGGAACAATGATTCATGAAAGGAGTAACTCGAATCCTTATCAAGTAGTATTTTTGTGATGTATCGATGGTAAATAAAGACTTATTGACCATACCTCTTGCGTAGTACCACACCTATCGTACATGGTGGTGATCGCTACATGCTGACTGTCGTGGTCGTACGCAACACAAGACTCGTCTTCGAAATGGACATCGTTGGCGTCGTCGCCGATCTCGAGAAGGGTTCTTTCCATAATGAGCGTCATCGACACGCTGTCACAAGTCAGGTCTGCCTCTGCGAGAAGATATGAAATAGATGCATGATTAAACTATGAACTAAGTGTTCTTGCAATTTATGGACCTAACATGGTGAGAGTGCATTTTCAAGGGGCTAATTATATCCTGATTTCTTCTTCAAATATGCATTAGTCATGTTTTATATATTGTGTTTTACTTCTTTTTTTCTCCAACAAAATCATCTTTCTGGAGTGCAAATAAAAAATAATGAACGTTCATCCCAACGTAAAGATAATTATGTTCAGTTCATGAGAGAACCCACCCCCCGCAAAAAAACGAAATCGTATTCTTTATGTGAGAATGTAATCATAATTTAAATCTAAAGCAGGGCTCCCACGTAGCCGAGTTGGAGCCACGAATTGTGGCGAGCTGGCCCGATCTTATGGCAAGCAGTTTTATCATTAAAACATATTTCTTGATATCACGAAATCGAATTCTTGATATCACGAAATCGAATTCTTGATATCACGAATTCAATTATTGATATCAAGAATTACCATTGCTTTACAATTTTTTTTTTTTTTATATCAAGAAATATGTTTTAATGATAACTCGGCTTGCCATAAGATCGAGCCAGCTCGCCACAACTCGAGGCTCCAACTCGGCTAAGTGGGAGCCCTGCTTTAGGAACATCGCGTTGATTTGTTTAATAAATGGTGTGATTTCTTTTATAGATTCGATTAACTGCGCTAATGGAACCTGTGAAGGCAAAGGGGTCCATATTATCAAGGTCATTCAACCAATTGTTTATGCTGCTCATTTTGCAATTCATTTTCAGCGCGATGTCACTCTCACATGGTGCGTTGAATACCGACCCTCTCTCTGACACAGTCCTGCGTTACCAATTTGAAGCCGCGTGTGCAACGAGTAATTTGCAAGCATACACAATTGTCGGAGTGCATGGCAGAGGGTCCGAGCCTATACAGCAGGGGCGGTGATCCCGGGGGGGACGGGGGGACACGTCCCCCCTCGATTTTTGTAGGGGGGGGATCGTCCCCCCCGGACAATTTGAAAAAGTGCAGAAAAATAATGTACAGATAACTGTAACACACTATTAGGCTTTGGAGGGCCCAAGAGTGCAGCGTTTAGACAAATAAAAATGCGAAAATCTTCTGGCTCGGGAGGTTTGCTCCCTCGCATAATATCCTTTGTTTGTTTTCATACTATAGTTTTGCTAAGGAATATAATTCTGTAATACAACAAAACTTCAAAACCTATGAGGGGGTAATCACTTTCGTCACCTTCACCCCTCTCATTAATTATGCTCTCTCACTCGGGTTTGGGGCAGTCCCCCCCCCCCCCCCCCCCTCCCGATAAAACTCAAACGTGGTGTATTTCTAATTCGATACCAGTGACTAATTTACAAATGTTGCTGCCCCTATACCCCACCAAGGGCCCTAAGGCGGGTCCCTGGTTGCTCAGCTGACCACAATTAAATGCCTAAAACACCTGAGCTTCCGGGGGCTCCGCCCCCTGGACCCCACCAGGGCCCTCGGCAGGCCACTGGATGCTCATCTGACCATATTCAAAAGCCTAAAATCCTGAGCTTCCGGGGGCTCCGCCCTTAGACCCCACCAAGGGCCCTAAGGCGGCCCCTGGATGCTCATCTGATCGTAATTTAATGCCTAAAACCGCTGAGCTTCTGGGGGCTTTGCCCCCTGGACCCCACTCCGATTACTGACCTGTATGCAAGTGTCACAAATAAGGTATCAAAATATGCTCATCTGACCCTTATTAAATGCCTAAAAACTCTGAGCTTCATGGGGCTCCGCCTCTGGACCCCACGCCAATTTACGCCCCACTTGCTTTGCTCTATCTGATCGCAAACACTTTATCCCGCCACCCCCCCCCCCCCCACTCCCACCTTGAAAAACGTTGAGCGGGGCCTGCATGTAACATGTAAGAGCGGTGATGATGCGGATTTTTTTTCTCCCCCCAAAAAAAGTTTTTGCTCATTACGTCACTCTTCCCTCGTTCCTCGCATTTCGTCCCCCCGGTCATGAAAAGAAATCGCCGCCCCTGCTATACAGAGACTGTATTCAATAGGTCCTGAACTGCAGTGGTCGTGACTTCTTTGACAAAACCAGAGACTGAGTTAGGCTTTGCTCAAGACTTTATGACATTGTGTTGAAGTGTCGAATAAAAACATGTGCCTCGGGTACACACGAGACTTTATTTCATTCACGCAGTTCAAGCGCATTCAAGCGCATCATGCATGTACAGAACAGGTCCAGGCATTATTTCTAGCCACATACACAACCCAATGAGGCAGGATGCGGTAGTTTCGGATTTGTTTCGGATTTGTCAGAAATTCGACTTCCGATGGAAAACTGGCGTAACAATCTACAAAAAAAAAATTCAATGCCTACAGAAAATATCTGACAAGTAGTGGAGTGCCATTTTTTACACTGGGAGCAGGCGCGTACGCATGGGGGGGGGGGGGGGAGGGGGGGGGGGGGGGTTATACCCCTTCAGTATTTTAAATGTGTATGTTCTTCGAGAAAACCCTCCTCTTTTCATTAAAAAAAAAAATCCGAATGAATGACGATGACCTTAGCCCCCCTCCTCCCCTCCCCCAAGACGGAACGGAATGCCGATCGGTCAAATTTTCTAATTTCGGGACCACAAAAAAAATAATTGTCCTCTTACCTTTATGTTTTCTTCATTTTCCGAAAGAGCATAACAAATAACGTCCAAATGTTGAAAACCAGTTAAAAAGGTTAGGTATTGGCTGAGATATGACCATCTGAATGAAAATATTTCATATAGGAGCTCAGTGTTATTGCTCTGGCTCATAACAAATCTAAGAAAAGATCTTTATGATGTCACAGCTTCGGTGCTCTATAGCGCCTCGTGTGCAACGGCTTCAGGGGGCAGTGCCAGCATTGAATAAAAACAAACAAACAGACATCGACCAAACAAACAAAAATCAGATGTGTTTACGATTAGGCAAGCAGACAACACTGGCATCGTCCCCATGGCCGCAGTCGTGATTTCCGAAACCGTAATGCGGGCAGTCGAAAATGTGTGTCTCATTGCCCGAGCAATTGACGTCATCCATCCAAATAGGACCACTGCCCTGGCCGAAGCGTGCCTGGATTGGCGCACTGAGGGCATCCCGGTAGCCTAGACTTCTGCAGACCACACGTGCGTCCTCTATGCCCCAAGAGTCGTCACAAACGGTTCCCCAAGATCCGTTGTGGAATACCTCTACCCTTCCTTCGTGTGTTTCGTTACCATTCACGAGACGAACTGTGGAAGAAATAAAAGCATGGGATCTTTTTGAACACATATCCAGGGGGATTTGGAAGAAAAAAACAACATTGGCGGGGGCAAGAGAGATGTGATCGATCAAACTTGAGTTTCCAAACTCTTTATGTGGGGTTTATACGAAATGACTACGCCTTTAAAGCAGCCATTCTATTAAACTATAACTTTATTTACTTCAGCGGAAAGCTCATGACCTCAGGATTTCTGTTTTGTTTTAATTCTTAATTATGTCGTTTAAAAAAACAAAAAACGAATATAGACAAAATATTTTAGTTTTTTTTAAATACGTAATTAAGTCGTTAAAAAACACGAATCTTTCATCGTTCACTTTCTTGCCCAAATAAAACCAATTAAACCCCATAAATAATGTGACGTGGGCGATTGTAGCATGTCCCCCCAACATTAGAAAAAGCTCGTTTTTACCACAACATGGAGTCTATGGCTTTGTTGTATAAGTTTGTTGCATGTTTTGATCGTTTTCCATGTGCATGTATGTTCTTCGAGTTGAATACAGATTTTTAAAAAACAAGAAGAAAGGATAATGTCGCTTTATACATACAACTGACTATTAATCTGAATCTCTTCTTTGAAAAAAAGAGTCAACTGAGACCAACGGATCTATTTTGGTCCAAAAGAAGACAGAGAGAACATAAATGTATTGCTTTCATGGTATTGCGACCGTATGGGATAAGAGCGAAAGCAAAATACGTCAGAATTTTATAGGGATTCTTCTTAATTCTATTTTTTAAATCCAATAAGTGATAAACCGAAACAATTCAATAGTGTTCAGAATTATGAAAGTTAATCATACATTTTAATTTAATTATAATTTTAGAAGAAGACTTATAATTTCAACCAAACACGAGAAAAAGATGTCCTGTAATTCAAAAATTAACTTAGTATCATCCACTTTAATTAAGTTGTTACTTCATTTCAATCTTTAGTTGAGCTAGAACAGAGTAAAACATGAAGTTGAATCTCTTCAACCTGAGCGTGGCTTTATGAAAAAGAGTACATTAATCGTGAGAAAGGTATCTTAATGAAATGATAACAACAACAACAATCATTTTAATATTGATGATAATAGTAATAATTATAATAAGGATAATGGTAATAATTACGAATGCAATACTGATTCCGTCTTATTTACCAAGGGTACTACATCAATTACAATGCCGCTCTTCCTGCGGATCATGTAATTAGTATTACCCGATTTAATTTACCCCAGCAGTGGTAGGTATCCATTAAATACACATGGATCGAGAGGGAAATATGAAGGCAAAACGCTTTGTCTTAGGATGTATCGAGTCAAGAGCCTTCAGCAATATACCAAAGTGCCTCCAATAGATTGTTATGACTCACCAGTATTAGCTTGGTGAGTAGTAGGGTTGTAAACTTCTGTGGTTGTTGTCATTTCTTCTGCAAAGTATGATGACAGGAAAAAATTAAACACGACGGAGCAAATTTTTCTATTTAAACTTCTGATCTATACTTAGTACAGTAGGCCTTTCATTCTAAATCACGTTCATGACGGATTGAAGCTATAGACAATGCAGCAGTCATATCATAGTTCAATCTACAATTTCGAGAAAAATTGTGTTGCAATATATATATTTTTTACTTATGAAAGCTTTCATAGTGGAATTCCTATTCAAATTTAAAGGCCGGGCTATTTGATGTCATAGTACGGTCGGGGGCATATGGAAACGTTGTATCATCCGCTTAACTCATAGCCTGCCATGAGGCTCCATGCACGCTACCTATTGAGTGCCATGTGCGTGCGTGCACACTTACGTAGTAGCAGTTATTGTTCATGCTCATTGGGCTGTGCTGTGTGTTTTGCACTCGCCATTCATAGAACCATCGCGTTAATCAGATTATCTCCAAAACAACCTGGCACAATGGGGATTAGCCCTGTGGCACGATAAGAGTTAATCTGACTTGCGTGCATAGAACAAATAAGCATTTTTCCATGAACAAGTGAAGTTTTCTAAAATGTGCGTTTCTTTCCACACTCTTAATGTCAGCGAGTAAATTGTGCCGAGTAAAACAAGTTGAGTAACAAAATGAGCAATTCAGTACTCAAGCTGGAGTAAGACCTTGATTTTAGTGGTACTCGTCACCCAAGTAATTTGTTACCTTCGATAAAGAGTAAATCAATGACTCAACATTGAGTACAAATTTCGTTTGTATCAATTTTGAGTAAACTACGGTTGGGTATTACGCTGCGGCAGGTGATAAATAAATCAACATTGATCTCTTACCCGAATTTACCTCGGGTGCGAGTGAAAGTTGGATCGATGGAAAGTGCAACTAGCTGTCAATATGCATGTGACACCTGTTCTACACATTTTTACATAATAGCAGCTGTATGTTCCTTTGTCTACCTAAGGAACTGGATATTTTGTACTCTTTCATTGTCCGTCATGTGCATGTCTCGTGCATGCATGTGCGCGTGCAGAAAGATGCGAAAGAACTGAGATACACTCTTAGAAAAAAAGGGTGCAAAAAAGGGTGCAAAATAAGAGTTTGCACCCTTTACATAAAAATTAACCCTATTGAAGGAAAAGGGGTTAAAAAAAGGGTGCAATATAAGATTTTGCACCCTTCCCACAAAAATGAACCCTATCGACCAAAAGAGGGTGCAAAATAAAAGTTTGCATATTGCATGCATATTCATGATTACTTTCCACGTGTTCACATAAAAATACATTTATCATGATTTGTTAAGCAAATTATGACAATGCACATCAATTTTTTGATTTTGTATTTTCCTTTGGCAATCATTAACCAATATATTATTTTGTCTGATCATGTTACAATTACATTCACGTTTTAGCAATAGATATATTGATTATATGATTACTAACCAAGAAACATCATGCATGTTTAATATGTATTTGTGTACGAGCAAATTTTACCAGTATTCCTCGATGATGGGTGCAGAATTGCACCTTTTAAAGGGTGCAGGATTGAACCCCTAAAGGTGCTGCTATTGCATCGGTTTGCACCCCTAATGGAGTAAAAACATGTACTTAACTTAGTACATGTTTTTACTCAATATTGATTGAGCAACTAAGCGTTACCCAGAAAACATACTCAATATTTGATCAAAAAAATCGCTCATACAATTTGAGTCAAAACATGTACTCGTTAATTGAGTAAAATTTGGCTCAACTCATGAGCAGTTTCTTACTCGACATGAGTTGATTACGTTTCTACCCAGTACTGAGTAAAAAAGGAAACCGCTAAACAAAGAGTAAATATTGAGTAAAGGTTGACTCATTCAAACTGAGTAGAGATTTAGTCTTTTATTGAGTAATATTTTTACTCAACAGATGGGTAGATTTGTTACTCAACACATGCTGAGTAAAGTTTACTCAAAAGTCGGGTGGTTTCCTTTTGACCACCCAAAAGAGTAACATTTTGACTCAAATTGAGCAGTTTTTTTTTAGAGTGCAGCATTGGGGTGCCCGGAAGTCACTCGGGTAACATTTCATAAAGTATAATATAAAAAGACCATATGCAAATTGTCTGTACTTTTGTCGGAAAAAATATATTTATCCAGCACAATGTCGTCTCTTTTTGCGTTGGAGAAGAGCAAATAGCGAGTTTCAATCACACTTTGGCCGCTCTCGTAAGCTCTCACTCGTTTCACTATGGTCAAGCGACTTTTGGGCAAGCGTTTAATGAAAATACTAATCGTTAGCTTTCTTCTGGTATTAAACTTGTTTTGATTGATTGTATAGTTTTGTCGGAATAAAGGAAACAAAAATGCTTAGCCAATAATTTATCAGCGTCTGAATTGACCTTTTGACCTTGAATTCCGTGATGCAAGCGCACATAAACAGGTTCTAATGACGTCATCTTCGCTAAATCGGTGTCTTTTATCGTAAAATGCTACACTTTCACAATGTTTATCCATCTTTTTTAATTATAAGTAAGATATAACATATTTTGTCTGATATCACTAAAGTTGTGGGTTTTATTTAATGAGTAATTTTAAAATAAGAGCCAATTTACTGTTTTAGTTTACTGGATCGTACCATTAAAGTCGCAGGGTAGAAAGATGCATTTTTCCAAACGCGCCAAATTTAATTTACGTTCCGACATTCTGTTAAATGGGTTCGTGTTGTTAAGAATCCACTGCTTTCTGCTCCACCAAATGTCCACATGCGGAGTCGTTTATCAACTAAATTATTCAAATTTATGGATGCTTCCTTCCCAGGTGTTTGTATTGTTGAAGCATTTCATTCACCTGCTATCATTCTTTAATTTGTACTCCAATTGCCAGAACGCAAATTTCATTTTGGTTTTATAGTTTCATGCGGAGTCGTTTATCAACTATATGTATTCAAATTTATGAATGCTTCCTTCCCAGATGTTTGTGGTGTATATTCATTGACCTGTTTTTATTCATTCACCTGTTTTTATTCTTTCTTCTCCAATTGTTAGAATACAAAATGCATTTCGGTTTTATAGTTTCATTCAATAAATAAGTCAATAAAAGAGTAATGTTCTGCACAATAAAAACAATGTGTGTCCCTATTGTAGAATGTAATGTGCCCCCTCATTTTGTAATAGTTAATATTTCTATTCACATAATGGAACTACCTGCCCGTTGAAGCCAGTGGCCCGTGACCCCTGAGCACTCAACACCATGTCGGAGTCAGTTTGTGGTCAACTTCTTTCATGAGACAATTCCAAGCAAACGTTTCCATATGGGGGGGGGGGGCATTATAGCCCCTATTAAGATCTCGGCCGTGAAACGGCCGATCTCCGCGAAAATTTGCACGCATGTCAAGTGTAGTGTATTGAATAATATATAGAAAAAAGACATTTTCATATGTTATGTACACAAATCACAAAAATGAGCGATTTTCGGGCTGACATGCAAAAAAAAAGGTCACTTGGCCTTGTAACTGTAGGTCCGATTTTCATTTGTTTTGTTTAAAGATGCGCAAGACTCGAAAGAAAAAAGTCAACGAGCGGCGCACAGTGGGCCAGGGAGGAACCAAAGTGCGCCAAAACCCATTTTGGGGGATTCATTTTTTATAAATCCAGAGGAAATGTTTGGATTTCCAGGGATTTTCGCTTAAATTATATATATATTACCAACATTTTCTCTGATGTCTGAGCTTTAAGTTGATACCATATTTGGCTGCCCGATTCTGCCCGTTATTATGTTAGAGCCGTTTTCCTTGCAACATTGCCCCGAAAATGTGTTTAGTTGGCTCTGCTGTGTCAGAACAAGTGTCACGCGCCCCTACGCGCCTTAATTTATGACCGGAAATCCTTCATGGTTCAGCCGCGGACCAAAAAAAAAAAAAAATCGGGGCAATGTGGCAAGGGAAATCGGCTCTATCATAACAACGGGCAAGATCGAGCAGCCAAATTTGGTATCAACTTAAAGCTTAGACATCAGAAAAAATGGTGGTATTAAAATTTAAGCGAAACTCTGCGGAAATCTAAACATTTCCTCTGGAATTATAAAACACATGAATAATAAGTTCATTTTCAGTGAATTACCTTATAATATATAATGAATATTGTGTTTTTATTAATTTTTACTCAATCTTGCAACGAAATGAACTATCAGGAATATGTGAGAGCAATTTTATAACAATAATCTAAAAACTTCATGTTAAATTAAAAGATTAATAAAATAAGTCACTTTTGCACTAAAACTGTGAATATGTAAGATTTTGCTAATTGAATGAGTAAATGTATACCCTTATTGTGCATACCGGAATTTAGATATTTTACTGAGGTATTCCTCAATGTATTACCTTTCAACCGGGCAAGAAAAAAATGAAAAAAAATAAATCACCAAAAATGAGTTTGGGCGCACTTTGGTTCCTCCCTGGCCCAATGTGCGGCGGGGCGCCATCCATATGAGAGATTTTAAAATTAGGCCTACCATCAAGTAACTTCAAAAGGAAATGTCTTACGGTTTATTACGAAGGGTCCTGTGTTATATTATTACACCGGTTTTAACCGAGCTGCCATGATAAGATGCTTAGTCATTCTAGAAGTTTTCTCCTACCGGATACCCATTAACTTCACCTAGGGGGAGAGTGTTAAGTGTTAATTCTAGTTAGGAAACTCTTGATTGAGGACATGTAAGCATAGGTTATCGTGTGTAACCTGACAAACTTCGGGTATTTACCCAATAAGAGATGTTGTTATCAATCCCCGAACTTGGCCTTCACTTTTACATCCCACATTTGTAATGCAACGCACTGCTCCCTTCTTCAATGGCCCATAAGGATAAAACCCCGTTTACAGTGAGAAAATTGCGTGGCCGGGCCACGCATAAATAAATATTTACCCTCACCCAAAAACTCTCCGACTAACTCGGGGGTATTTCTTGCTGGGACTTCTTTGTGCGAGGCTTACACACCTGTTATGATGGTATTTCTACCAAGTCCGGTGTCAGTCAACACATAGAAACTGCCCACCATATCCTTTAACAAAATACATTCTGATAGCCACAATGCATTTCGCGTGGGGGTAGTTCGTGCGCGGGTCTGTGTGTTTTTGTGATGAATTGTGGAGGGGGGGGGGGGGCAGGGGAGATGCATTTAAAATACTGACTTTACTTGTTGCAAGATTCTTCTTAAGTAGATATCGAAGTGTTTTAATGGCGGTTCCAGCATCCTTTTGCAGCGGATGGGGGGGGGGGGGGGAAGAAAAAATAATAGGTTAATGAATTAAAGACAAACATTATTCTCAGGTGCCTTCAGTAGAGAATGTATATTATGGTTGGAACACAATTAGGGGGACGCGTTTTCTATTTACAATCAACGGTCAACCCTTTACTTTTCTCAGTTAAACCCAAGCCCAGGTCTAGAAAATGTAGACCTCGGATTAACTTCATTATACTTAATGCACCATATTTTGAACAAAAGCGGATAAAAAATTAAATAGAATATGGGCCAATGGGTTCTACCCATGTCCCCCCCCCCCCCCCCCCCCCCCCCCACCCTGGATCAGCCACTCTCATGACGTTGTATTCGAAATGCGAATCAGATACAAACCTCGATACACATGTAAGCCAAATGGATATTGGAAAGTGTTGTCGTGGTAGAAACTGTAACCGCTGCTACTGTTGGTTGAAGTTACACCAATTGCATCATTCGTATAATCCGTCCATATTATACTGTCGTCGATGACTGCTAGATCGTAAGGATTAATCCCCGATGTAGCCAGATGAACCATTCTGTCGTTGCCCCAGAGGTCGACGGACTCGATTCTATGGGTTCCAGAGTCGCACCAGTAGAGCCGTGAACCTAGGCATCGATTCATGAAGCCGTCATAAGTACATGTTCACCGACATCTTATCTCAATCTAAATACACGCATTTCAATGGGATGTGGGCGAACGTGAATGACGGTTGCGTGAAACGACGCCGGGATGGTTAATATACAGATTAATTAAATTCAGAATTACTGATACGTTATTATTTCCTCTGACTGGGATATCCAGCATAGGAATCAATACTGAAAACAAAATTCTTATCTGCTTGAAAGATTTACGATAGATAATTCTAGAAAATAATCATGATCATTATTTTGAAAGACTGTCTTAACTGAATTATAGTATCCTACCCGCCAACCTGTTATTGGTTTAAAGAATTATCGTTTGATCACCTGGTAAAGCAAATATCTTCTATTGCTCGTAGGCTTATTACATAGTGTACGTACACATTCACTACTATTGATGTATGTACAAATTCACCAATAATAATGTATGTTGTTTGAAGTATAAAGACAACAACCCCGAGAACTAAGGGTTACATGTCGTTTTTCCGAGGGTACGTATTTCCGAAGGTTCGTATTTCCGAAGGTTCATAATTCTGAAGGCTCATTACTCCGAAAGTTCGTAATTCCGAAGGTTCGTATTTCTGATGTGAAATAGGTTTAATGATTCCGAAGGTTTGTATTTCCGAAAATGAAATAGGGTCTGTAATTCCGAAAATGAAATAGGGTTCATAATTCCGAAAATGAAAAAAGGGTTCATAATTTCGATAATAAAATAGGGTTCATAATTTCGAAAATGATGAAGGGTTCATAATTCCGAAAATGAAAAAAGGTTCATAATTCCGAAAATGATGAAGGGTTCATAATTCCGAAAATGGGAAAAGGTACCTAAACAACAAACGAACATTAAAAGGAATTCAGGAGGCCGAGACAGCCCAGCCCCCTCTCCCCATCAGAGATCCAAAAGGACTGGAAAGAGAGAGAGAGAGAGAGATAGACAGAGACAGAGATAAATCGTAGAAGACGACACAAAACAATAGGACAATATAAAGTTCAAATGAAAAAGAAAAGGAAAGAAAGGAAGGTATGTAGGGAGAAAAATTAGAAAGAGGGTATAAGATCGAAATCGGTGATAGAGAGTGAAAGATAAAGGGGGGGGTATCATGAATGATTAATAAGGTGATAAGTGGAGGCCATCTCACCGATTTCGTTTTATTTTTTGATTTATTTATTTATTTGTTCGTTTGTTTGCTTGTTGCTGTTTTTTGGTATTTGTTATTGGCTCCCCCTCCCCCTTTTTTCTTTTCTTTTCTTTTCGTATTCCTGGGGTTGACCGTCTCCTCTTTCAGGTCCTTGCAACCAAATCCGAAGCAAGTAACCGCACCTGGAATGACATTTAATTCTACTTTGTGGGCAGTCTATTCTCAAGTTTGTGATGCCTGTAAATGACATTTAATATCGTGCTCTGGTCCCAATATACAAAGAGGAACATACGAGACATCTGGAAGGGGGCATGGCACGTCAATTTGATGGCGAAAAAAACATGAAAAATAGAAAAGGAGAATAGAAGGGAAAAGGGAAAAGAAAGAAAAAAGAAAACAATTGGACCCTTTTTCGCACCACCCCCTAACCAGCGGCCATGTAATTCGCATTTAATTTTACGAGTAAGATCGGTGCCCCCCCCCCCCCCCCCCCCCCATGGCACCAGTGCCCCTTCAATGGCTGGACTCTAGCTACGCCACTGTCCTAATGCAATAAGCTCTTTTTCTTCTCTTTTGTTTATCGTTGAAAACAAATCTGAACTCTCTAAAGGAAAAGGCCCGTTAGTTAGTTAATTAGTTATCCAATGACCGGGGTAATATTATATTTGTAAATCGCTTAGAGACATTTGTATTAAGCGCTATATAAAAATTAAATATTATTATTATAAAACGCGCAGTTTTCGTCTTTTTAATCTCTAATTTTTCACAGGTTTGGTGGGAATCCTTCTCCTACATCCAGCTTAGTTGTATACTTGTGCAGTTGTGTGTGTGTGTGCGTGTGTATGTGTGTGTGTGGAGCAGTACACCGGTCCTGTTTTTGTGCAGTCAAACTTGATTTGTTTGACATTTTTCTGCTGGTATAAATGGATTTGTTGCATGCATATTGATGCTACATGCCTAGATTATCTGTGAGAATACTCTTGGGATGGAATGAAGTAGTTTTGTCCTGTATTTTTGAGCTACTTCACGGTACTTGATTTGGCTTTTTGGACAGACTTCACATACTGTGCCCACCTATATATATTCAAGCTGGTTCACTGTTACTGTTCATGCTGTACTGGAGTCATATCATGGCTTGTCATTGAATCTGCATGCATGTATGCATATATTTATATCATAAGACATTATCTTGTATACACTGGCTGTTAACCGAATCTAGTGTCAGTATGTCTGATACTATCAGTGCACCATAGATATGAATCTCGGGCGCATTACAACATTGCCATTTTTTTGCTGCATTGGCTACTATAGATCTAGTGGTAGATATCTTAATATTTATTCTCACCATGACATTGGATGGTAACTCAACTACTGCAGCCATGTTTTGTGTGCGTGTTCATACTGATATCAGTATTGCTACTGAGTGGTGATGTGGAAATAAATCCCGGACCTAGGAAACCCAAGTTTCATGTGGTGAATGCCACAAGGCATGCATGTCTTATAGAGGAGCCAAAGCAAGTATACTGTGTGAATCATGCGACACCTGGTTCCAGACTGATTGTGTAAACATTGTCAATAATTTCTTTGCTGTTCTCGGAAGTTGTGATACACCATGGGAATGATGTAACTGTGGATTGCCTAATTTCTCATCCAGCCTATTTGACACTTTACTTATGTCCGAGTCATCGGACACTGATAGAAGCAGTGAGTCATCCAGCTTAATACACGACAGCAGCAACTCAACTTCAAGTTCTGCTTCTCCCGGACCACCACAGACCTCGTCCTCTCCTTCGAAGAGCTTGTTTCCCCAAGGTAAACTACGCTTCAAAACTCTGACTATTAACTTTCAGAGCATAGTTTCAAAGAGGGAGGAATTTTGGTGCCTTGTGGATGCAGTGAAGCCAGATGTAATCATGGGCTGTGAAACATGGCTCAAACCGAGCATAAGTGAAGGAGAAATCTTCCCGTCGGGCTACAATGTGTATATGAAAGACCGTAATAACGGGTATGGTGGAGTTTTGCTCGCCATCTCCTCAAGCCTTGATAGCTACCAGGTGCTGGTGACTCGTGAAGCTGAAGTGGTTGCTGCAGAGATCGTGGATAGAAACAACAACAGTGTTATTTTTGGTGTTGTTTATCGACCTCCAAACAACCTTATATGGACAACATGAACCAGTTCATACGAGAACTGTGCATGCATCGGAGGAGACATGAACTTACCCGATATAGACTGGGAGACAGAAGATATTACATTCCATCAATACAGGAAATCCCCAAGTGAGACATACCTGCAGACTCTGGCAGATGTAGGACTTAGTCAGATTGTCAACTTCCCAACAAGAGGATCTAACACAGTCGATATCATCATCACAAATCGTCCAACGTTGATGGACAGTGTGAGCCTATGCCGGGACTCAGTGACCACGACGTGGTATTCATGGATTTGTCTGTTAGAGTGTATAGGAATAAACCGATCCTTAGGGAGAAATTCCCCTAGAAGAAGGCTGACATTGACGGTATTCATGCAGATGTTAAAGCATGGGCAGACTGCTTTGTAGCTTCTCATGACACAACATCTCCAGTTGAAACTCTCTTTGCTGAAATCCAACAAGCCCTGGATAAAATTCTAAGAGATCATGTGCTAACCAAGATGACTTCGACACGGTCAAACCAGTGTTAGTTTAACACCGCCACGAAGCGCATATGTCGCGAAAAAGGCCAGAGCTTATTAGAAGGCTAAGAGGATCTCATACATGCGTGGTAGTGATGCAAAAGCAACAATCAAAGGTTGGCATCGCTTCAACACTATAAAGACAACCACACAAAAGTTGTGTAGACAAGCCTACAACAAGTACCTTGCTGACTTGATTGACAATGATCCAGGCTGCAACAAGCGTCTGGGAGCCCTTGTGAGAACCATGCGATGTGATCACATGGGAGTAGCACCATTGAAGGAAGGCAACATACTTCACTGTGACCCGAATCAGAAAGCCAGTATCCTGAACAGGCAGTTTGCCTCGGTGTTCACCGCTGATGATGATGAAACAGCTCTACCAGATTTGGGACCCAGTCCTTATCCAGCCATGGATGATACATCAGTTAGCCAAGCAGGTGTAGCGAAATTGTTGAAGAAACTGAAGTCGCATAAAGCTACTGGGTCAGACGGCATTTCTGCTAGACTCCTCAAGGTGACAGCTGATCAGATTTCACCTGCCATTAGTTTGCTTTTTCAGGCCTCCCTACTTAATTCCTTCTTACTGGAAGAAAGCCTATGTTTGTTCCCATCCACAAGAAAGGGTGTAAGTCATCTCCAGCAAACTACAGGCCAATCTCACTGACAGCAATCTTATAAAAACTATGTGAACACATAGTGCATTGTGCTGTCATACATCACCTGATCAACCACAACCTGTTGCCAGACTCACAACATGGTCTTAGGAAGCGAAGATCATGTAAAAACACAACTCATCCTTGCCATCAATGACCTTGCCAAAGGACTGGATGGTAGAGAGCAGATAGACTGCGTCTTGTTAGACTTTGCCAAAGCGTTTAACAAAGTTTCTCATCGGCGACTCCTCCCAAAGCTGAGCATTATACGTGGCACTACTTTTAAATGGATCAAAAGCTTCCTTAGTGGCCGCACTCAACAAGTCACACTGGAGGGCCAGCGTAGTCACGAGGCGGAGATAACATCTGGAGTGTCCCAAGGTAGTGCTCTCGGCCTGCTGATTTTCTTCATATACATCAATGACCTACCAGACAGTGTCAAACACTCAACCATACGCCTCTTCGCTGATGACTGCATGCTATATAGACGCATCAGATCAGTCCAAGATTGGACAAATCTTCAGGAAGATCTTGACAGGTTGCAGGAATGAGAGAGAAAGTGGCGGATGGAATTCCACCCTTCCAAGTGCCAGACTTTGAGAGTCACCAACAAGAGGAAACAGATCCTAGGCCTGTATAACATCCACGGGCACGACCTAGAATTAGTGAGTTCCGCCAAGTATCTTGGAATCAACATCGATCAGAAGCTCAACTTCAATAGTCATGTTGATACTACAGTCAAGAAGGCTAATTCTGTGACCGCCTTCTTGCGACGGAACTTCAAACACTGTAGACGGCGGATCAAGCACGCCACATACTTCACATACGTCCGACCTGTGGTGGAATATGCTGCAACAGCATGGGAACCGCATACACAGAGGAATGTCGACAAGATTGAAATTGTCCAACGAAGGTGTGCACGCTACGTCACCGGTGACTTTAATCAAACCTCCAGTGTAACGGCTGTGCATGAAAACCTGAATAGGCCATTGCTACTCACCAGACGCCTTCACAGCCGCCTTGCTATGCTGTATCGCATCTGTTTCAACATTGTCGACGTTACGTATACCTGGCATCCCTTTTCACTGAACTGACATCAACAACATGAGGACATGGATCTCGTTTTAGGACATTCAACTGCAGTAGTCAGACGTATGCTTCTTCCTTCTTCCCAAGAACTCGCAAAGGACTGGAACAACCTCCCACAGGACCCAGCCCACTACCCCTCTCTTGATGCCTTCAATGTCTTTTTGAGTGGGATGCAGATGTAATGTCTACCAGACCGGGAATGTTTTTACTAAAGCTATGGTCACAAATCAGAGCAGCGACCGACCGATCAGTAGCCTGCTCGGTCGCTGCTGGAAATTAGGCATCGCCCAGCGATTAGGTCGGTGCCCGGGCGGCGACCGCCCAGGCACCGAGCGTATTTTGGGTGGCGAGTGAAAAGTGAGCAGGTGCCGCCCAAATTTTAACTCCGCGCTAAAACTTCAGCGGCGACCGAGCGATGCCCTAAAAACGAGCGGTGCCTGGGCGGTCGCCGCTCGGTGGCCGGGCAGCCGCCGGGCAGAATTGGTTAAAAACTCGCCGCTCGGACGCCGAGCAGGCTACTTTTGGGTAATGTGACCATAGCATTACACATGTATTTATGCACCTGCACAACAAGAACAAAAGTTAGAATGTGGAATAACAGGATATGTTAAAGTCTCCACATATACACACAACCAGTGCGTTTATCTTTATCACCTTGAAGCAGCACTTACACTGGAAGAAGAAAGTCATCTCCTTCATCGATTTTCTTTCAGTATTATGAATCATGCATGACATGTTTAGAGAAATGTGAAATGTCAAAAAAATTCCAGTTTTCCAGTGTCTTATCCATCTACTACTACATTTGAAATTTAACGGTTATACTTCATTAAAGTTATGCATCTGGCACTCCCTGCAATTCCAAAATAGTTAACATAATGCCATTATCATTTTTGTCGATAATGTTGGAGTGGGTAACCACCTACTGTAGCCCTTAATCGCACCAAAATTACACCATCTACCATTTGAAAATCCTTGATCCTATAATATAGGTTTAACATATTCGTACAAGAATATTTTTAATAGGGTTACAAGAATGTTGATGTTTTTTCTATCAACGCAAATCATATATAGTCCATCATGCACATGGCCTGTAGAGGTTCGTTTTAAGAGAGAGAAGATGGAATGGTGCCTCTGGAGCGTGTCCCTATGAGCTTGTCAGACGGAAGGAATATAATGTTATCAAGGACATATGAAGCAGTAAATAGAGGGCGCATTTTCCCGGTGTGACTAAGGCCCCCCCCCCCCCCCACCGTTTTTCCATGGAGGGGCCAGTATATATATAGTAAGTAGACATGCCATATCTGATTATTTTATTTTATTATTTTCTCTGTCTATATTCATAATGTTAAAAATAGGAAACGATAGGATAAAAACAAAGAATAACATAAAGAAAGATAGACAAGAAAATAAAATGATGAACACAAGAACATAAGGAAAGATAGAAAGAGAAGAAGATAGAAGGAAATCAACATAAAAGAAGGAAAGATATGATTATTTGGCGGCCGCCAGAAAATTTTGTATGTGATTTGTATAGAGTTTACGTGAATAGAGGTATGAAAGCAGGGTTTACTTTGGTATTATTCTGTCCATGTTTACTGAATTTTGATAATCATTCTTCAAAGTAAAGTATCGTGACTGACAGTTCAGTTGCAAACTGCCTTGAGTCCACACACTGCAGTTGTAAGCTGTGACTGAGTGTGTGAGTATGGAGGAGAAGGTCCATTGTGTAGGTAAAGTCGAAACTCTTTTACCCTTACCCCTACATTACCCTTTTTTAACGCAACACTACGCTACTGGACGCCATGCCTACGCCACAGTACGCTACCCTACGCCCGATCGACGAAGTAGTAAAAGCTTTCGCAGACAGCAAGCAACCGTAGACAAACCTGTACGCCAGGCCTATGTAAACGTACGCAATCCCACGCCTGTTATACGCAATTGTATGCGTAGGTACGCCAATTGCATACGCCGTTGGTACGTGATGCCTATGCACCGGTTACTTAACCATATGTCACTGTACGCCAGCCTACGCATAACCTACGCAGGGACTACGCCAAAGCAATTTTTTCATTAACTCTTATCCTGCCACAGGGCTAATCCCCCCAGTGCCAGATTTATAACGAGATAATCGGATTAACGCGATGGTACTAACAATAGCGCGTGCAAACCACTAGGCACAATCCAATGGGCATGAACAATAACTGCTATTACGAATGTTTGCTAGCATGCAAGAAGCAGCGTAACAATAGCGTGCACGCAGCCTCATGGCAGGCTATGAGTTAATACGCAGCCTTATTTCTGCATAGTCGGTACGCCACACTACGCAACTCTACGCAAATCCGGTGTGGAAGGGGCTTAAAGAATAACTAGAATTGGATCGGAAACTTATGGTGTCCTCTAAATGGCAAATATAGTTGAGTGGGGAACTTATGGTTTGCACTATTTGCAATTACAGTTCTTGGTGGTTTTAATTTAGAAAGTCTCTATATCTATTTACACCCCTGCCCCCCCCCCCCCCCCCCTCCTAGAGAAACCCGCGGATTTTCCGCGGGTCCTGCTAGTATTAGAATAATCTACGACATAATTTCTTATGCAGATTATAAAAATATCCCTGCGATATTACTTTTATTGGCTTTGAAATGGCGTTCGATTGTGTTTCACATGATTTTTTTATGGAATGTATTACAATTCTTTAATTAAGGGGATAAACTTATAAAATGAATCAAATTATTATATTCAAATTCTGCTTGAAGTGTGTTAATAAACGGTTGTTTAACCTCGCGTTTTAATATTAAAAGGGTTGCCGACAAGGAGATCCACTTTCGCCATATTCGTTTATATTATGCGTAGAGATTCTAGACATGTTAGTCAGAAAATCCCAAAAGATAAAAGGTATAGTTATAGAAACAAAAAATATAGAATATTACAATACGCTGATGAAACAGTGTTGTGTCTCGATAGCCGAGTGCAGAAAGTTTACATTATGCTCTGCAGCTGTTTGATTTCTTTTCTCAGTATTCAGGTTTAAATCTTAATATTAACAAGCCAATGCAAAGCGTAGCATCTCCTCGCAGGGTACAAAAGGCCTATATACGTCAGAACAAGTTACCTCCATTGGACTATTCTATTATATTACTAGGCAAGGAAGTTAACCACGTTTTCACATATATATAATTAGGTGTTCTTGCATGTTAATGAGCTATGACCTTTCACCTTTGACCTACATACTCAGAAATCGAACTTAGGCTGTACATGTATTTTGATACCATGTACCTTTATATTAAATTTCATTAAAATTTGTCAAACATTACTCAGGTTATCGAATGGAAACCAGATTTGCATATTTAATGAGCTATGACCTTTGACCTACATACTCCGAAATCGAACTAAGGCTGTGTTCTGATACCATGAACCTTCATATCAAATTTCATTAAAATCCGTCAAACGATACTAAAGTTATGGATCGGAAACCAGATTCGCATATTTAATGAGCTATGACCTTTGACCTATATACTCCGAAATTGAACTTGGGCTGTGTTTTGATACCATGTACCTTCGTATCAAATTTCATTAACATTTGTCAAACATTACTCAAGTTATCGAATGGAAACCAGATTCACATATTTAATGAGCTATAACCTTTGACCTACATACTCCGAAATCGAACTTAGGTTGTGTTTTGATACCATTAACCTTCATATCAAATTCATTAAAATCCGTCAAACATTACTGAAGTTATCGATCGGAAACCAGATGTGTATTTTTTCGCATATTTAATGAGCTATGACCTTTGACCTACGTACTCCAAAATCGAACTTAGCCTGTATTTTGATTGCATGTACCTTCATATCAAATTTCATTAAAATCCGTCGAACATTACTGAGGTTATCGATCGGAAACCAAATTTGTTATTGACGGACGCACACACGGAAGAAAGGAAGGACGGACGGCAGCGTTACTATATCCCCTCCGACTTCGTCGGCAAGGTGATAATAAGACACAAATATTGGGTATCGGTTCCTTGAAAAAAAAAACTGTAAATATTGATTTAAATCAGGTACATGTGACTGACATATCGTTGGTTAACGAGGAATTCATAAGGTATTTGGCAATAGATTTATGTATTGATTTAGAAAATCTTCCAGATTTCAACTACGACAGAATATTTGATATACTAAAACGACAAATAATATCTTGGTCAAAGCGTAACATTTCTGATTTTGGTCGCGTTGTCCTAGTGAAATCAATGCTTGTTTCGCAATTTAAAAATTTATTTATGTCCATTCCTAACCCTTCTGAACATCTTTTAAAACCAATAAATGTATCTTTCTTTAAATTCATTTGGAAAGGAAAACCTGATAAAATTAGCAGGAAACAGAAGGTTTGTAATTACGAAATGGTGGACTTAAAATGGGGGATGTTGTACATTTTTCTTGATTTTTGAAGCTGACCTCGATTATGAGAATATTGTTGAATTCATAAGAAGACGTTACCTATTTAATGTACGCTTCGTTACGACCATTGTCGTCTATAGAATGGGGGTAAAGGTGATATTTATTTCACTAAATTATCATTTATGCAAAAAACTGTTTTGGGAAAGAACTTCCAAATACTAGCTTATTTTGTCCGCCATGTTCAGTGTACTACTACTTTTTGGCAAGCTATTCCTATTTGGTATAATTCTGAGGTGAAAATTGGAGTTAGAGGTATATTTTTAAATGAATGGTGGGATAAAGGTATTCGATTTATAAACTATTCATTAGATGATCAAAGACATACTTGTAAGATAAGAGTGCGAAAAAAGTATTTAATCAAAATACAGTTTCTTTATTATTACGCACTTTGCAAAATAACTAAATGCAAATACAAGTCCTAATTGGAAAGTTGTAATATGAAAGTAAATGGAATATTATGACCTGCATATATTACATGCTTGTTGGAAATTAAAAAAGGATGTAGACTCATATATCAAATCATGTTAAAAGAAAAGGACGATAATTTGAATATATTATGTAATAGATGCCATGCAGATGGTATTTTATTTGATAATAAATATACGCAAAATTATTTCAGGGTTATGTATCGCTGTACAATGCATAAAACAGCTCGGTACTTACAGTAAATACTTTTAAAAAGGATATTATATTTGAATAAAGATCTTGTGAAAATTAAAATAATTCTAAATAAGAACTGTTCCCTTTGTGGAAGAGAAGAAGAAGATATGGTGCACTTTTTTTTTACATATGTAGCGTGAACACATACCATACAAAATGATACTAAATCATTCGGGATAAAACACTCTTTCATAAGATGTTTAATAATTTACTGTTCATAGATGATTTTTAAAATAATTAGCAATTTTCTAGGTCTAAACTTTTTTTTGACTCACACTGTAGTATTATCATTATCATATAATTATTATCAATATGTTATGCTTTCAGTCATCGCTTGTTATATTCAGTATGTATATATCTTATTCTGAAGTTTTATATGATATTCATTTCTACATGTATTCAAATATGTTATTCAGAGATTTATTTTCAATAAAATGGCCTGACGGAGAGAAAAAAAAGAATAAAAGAATAAAACAAAGAAAAATATAAGGGAAGATAGTACGTGAAGAAGATAAAAGGAAAATAACAAAATCATGATAAGGCCGCCAGATAATTCTTTCTTTCCTAATGTTATGGTGTAGATATAAAGAGGAAATGAAAGAAGAATAATAACAAAGAATAGCCTAGCATAAGGATACACAAAAGGAGAAGAAGATATAGAAGGAAAAACAAAGAATAAGGAAATGAAGATAGAAAGAGGAAATGATAGAAGAATAAAAACAAAGAATAACGTAAGGAAAGAAAGCATTATCCGGCGGCCACATAATCTGTTTTTTATTCAGTAATAGTTTTCTTTCCCTTTTAATCTCTCTCCCTTTTATCGTTTACCCTTGATATCGAGAGGGAGGGGGGGGGGGGGGGGGGGGGGGGGGGGGAGCTGCTCAGTCGTTTTGATCCCCTCCCTCCTTTTCAGGTACCTTTTTTAATTTGTGGAATTATGAACCCTATTTCATTTTCGGAATATGAACCCTATTTCATTTTCGGAATTATGAACCCTTTTTCATTTTCGGAAATATCAACCCTTTTCATTTTCGGAGATGCGAACCTCGGAATTATGAACCCTGTTCTTTTTCGGAATTATGAACCCTATTTCATTTTCGGAATTATGAACCCTTTTTTATTTTCGGAATTATCAACCCTTTTCATTTTCGGAGATACGAACCTTCGGGATTATGAAACCTTTTCTTTTTTGGAATTAGGAACCCTATTTCATTTTCGCAATTATGAACCCTTTTTTTTATTTATAAAATTATGAATTACCTCCTAGTACAATAACTCCCTGGTAAAATACCCCCTAAGATAATCACCCCCTACGGACAATTTCTTTTTGGAAAAAATGTCCCTTTCGGACAATTACCTCCCGAAGAGAATTACACACTGAGGACAATAACCCCCTTAGGACAATCACCCCAGAATATTTACCCCCTCAGGGCTTTGGAATGTATGTGAAGATGAGCGCAACCGCCAATTACTAAAATGTTGCACCATGGTGAAATTAAGTTTTTCTGTTGTTGGCAGAAACAGAAAATTAGAGGATTTTTAAAATGAACGTACTTATATTAACCCTTATACAGTTTGCTTCTATACAAATGTGTTACTCAAAAATTGTCAGGTAATTGTCTTACTGCAAGTCGCCCGGGGATGATTTTTCAGGAGTGAATGGTCGTATAACCGTTTAGATAGTGTATCATTATTTATTTTTTATTTCTGATACATGTTCTTTTTGAATAACTAGGAAATGATCCTGTGAAATTGTTGTTTAATTGTTCGACTTTTAATCCTTACAATCAGCATTAAAAGCCAACCCATAAGGCGATGTGATGCCAGAGTTGACAATGACGCTTCTTTCCCCGCCATCAAGATTGGCCCTTTCGATTCGACATGGGGTATTACAGTCTGCCCAAAACATCACTCTGTATGAGGGTGGAGAATAATAATGATAATGATAACTAGACTTTAATTCGTCACTTTGACGAATTAGGTGATACGTATGCAAATGGTTTACATAATAAAGAATGCATTACACGATATCATATTATTTTATGAAATGCTTCTCCCATTAAGATCTATCCATATGTCAATTTTAAATTGTGTCCTCTTGATCATTATGGATCGAGGGAAGATAGATTGAAACAATATATGACCATTGACCCTGCGCAGTAACCAGTTACACCTTTGACTCTAATTAACATCCTGAAGAACACATTTTGACGATTTTATCTTATTTAAAGATATGAAAATGTAATTGATAAATGATTATCATCATTATGATCGTGATGAAGATCATGATCATGAGCGGGATCCTGACATATTATTGAGGGGTGATTAAGATAGCACATAGTCTCAGCTAGAACATACTCAAAAATCAACACAATTTCAAGCAGAAATAACGGCGATATTGCTCGCAAAAGACAGGAATGTAGAATCCAGATTTGAGAAAAAAATCTTCTCCCATAGGGATTACACGCAAAAAGTAATGGATTAAGTGAAAATAGGGTAACAATGAAGTAAATAGGGTTGTTTATTACATTATTTGCGATTCTACGTGTTTTAATAATAAAAGGAGATGG